>APFE030527844.1:149614-173254 GCA_000404065.3 Pinus taeda
TTAACCTTCCCTGACCATCGCACCTGTTACACAGTGAAACCAGTATGCAGCGCACCTACTGCACTCGGGAAGTGCGATGCATACAGACTGCCTTGAAGGCAAGGTGCGATGGTACCAGTGTGACACTTTAAACAAGTTTTCACTCATAGTTTGCAATTCAGTTCAAGGATTTAGTCTGGGTAAGTAATGTTCAATGTATGTAAAACAGAGGGGTGATCTAAAGAGGTTACTAGAGCCACCACTTAGGGCAATTAGATTGTTTGAAGATCGATTGTTTAATTCATAAAAAAAACCCAGAGATAGACTGAAGTAGCATTGATCTACTTTACATTTGTATAAAAAATGTAGTTTGAAGGCTATCTGGCTTGACTTCAGGCTCCATATGTAAATTTATAAAAGAAACAAAGATAGATAGGCTAACAAACAATCTAGTCGCTCCCCAGCGGAGTCACCATTTTGTTACCGGGAATAGTGTCCACTCAGATGCTGCTATTCCCACTAAGATGGGTGGCTATCTTAGAAACAAACAAGTAAAGTCTACTTTCATGTTCCTTTATGAAAATAGACAAGAGGAGAACCAAGAAGACCAACCTTAGTCTTGCGCTTGATTTCCTCTCCTTCTAGATAGAGTTTCGCCGCTTCTTCTTCGTCTGCCCAGCTTCAAAGGGAACTTGTGGAATCACAGCAACATACTACTATTGAAGAAACAAAGATCTATATTCATAAATAACACAGGACCAGATGTGTGTTAACCATACAAATGCATATATAGACAAGTACACATGAATATGGAGGAAAACTAGAATAACTTTATTAAGATGAAAAGTAGCAAGAAGATTACAACCATATGTTCTGACCCAGCATCATCCTCCAGCTAGAAAGCCCTTCTTCACCTCAAGCAAAGCTTAGATCACCCAACACTATGAATAATACACCAGAAAACCCAATAGCATTCTCTTAAGATACAAAAATTCCAGCCCCTGGATCTCTGTGTGAGGGATCCATATATAGATGATTATAGGGAGGTAGTCATCTTCTGGGGTCTTGATTAGTGTCTTCTCTCTGGTAGTTTCCTGCTTCCACTTGGAGAATGATGATCTCTCACTCATCCCTGTTGAAAATAGAGAGGCAAGTGTCAGAGGGGAAGCTTCTAGAAGATTCCATGATCTTCCACCTCGCATTTTGTCCCTGACATTTGTCCATTCCCGACCATCACAACCCTACAGAGGAGAAATTCAGTATGCATCGCACCTTATACACTAGGAAGGTGATATGCATCGCATCCTCTGCACTAGGTATTAAGTATGGTCCAGTTTTGACCATTTCTGAGCATTTTTTAGTGGAGGACTTCTGGGAGATGATGTAATCAGCTGACCTTGTTCCTTTAGGCAGTGAAGCAACACTTTTAGGGACTTAGGAGCCCTCAGTTTATGGACATTTATGATTGGGGTTGAAGTGCCCAAAAATGTCTATAACAGCCAGTATATCTCCATACCATGCGTCATATGACGAAATTAGAAACAGAGACTCATCCAATATTGATGGTTCAAATGTTGAATCAATGGAGGTTGAGGGGAGGTCGCATAGTAACTCAGCGAAAACTTGAGATTTCTTTAATTTGGACTTGATGAATTCCAAATCAAATTTATGTTAAATAACTATCCATTTTGAGTATTTTCCCCCCAACAATTGACGTGACAAAATGTATGTCATAGGGTTGCAATCTGAAATGACAGTTGTTTTCCGTAACAGGATGTAATGGCGAAATCTTTGAATAGCTTGCACAGCTGCCAAAGCTAGTTTTTTGACATAAGAGTATTTATTTTCTGTATCATTGAGATTATGGCTCAAGTAATAAATTGGATTTTCAATCCCATTTTCTTCCTGGACTAAAACCATGTCAATGGTTGTATCTGCAGCGGAGAGATACAGGTAATAGACGTAATTTGGAGAATACATTAATGAAGCTCTAATCATGGTATCTTTAAGAGCGCCAAACGAAGCTTGTGCGACTTGATCCCAATGAAAGGGTATCTCATTTTTCAAAAGACGTGTAAAAACCTTATCCATCTTAGCATAATTAGTAATGAAACTCCTCAAAAAGTTTTCTTTCCCTTGGAGTCTCTGTAACTGTAAAATATTGGAAGGTGGAGGCAAATCCAAAATTTCTTGAACCTTTAATGGATCGAGTCGAATCCCCTCTCTAGACACTACAAATCCAAGAAATTGACTAGAACCAACACAAAACACACACTTGTGCGAATTGATTCATATCTTGTAGTGTCAGCACCGTAAAAATATTGCTCTCAAATGTTGTGGGTGATCAATCTGATTTCGTGAATGAGCAAGTAAATCGTCAAGTTAATGTTGAACAATGTGCTTTGATGTCATGGAAAGCATAATTCATTGCACTCTGAAAAGTGGCCCCAACATTCTTCAAACCAAATGGGAGCTTCCTATAGGCGAATGTTCCCCATGGACAAATAAAAGCTGTTTTCGATTGGTCCTATGGGTGTATATTGATTTGATTGTAGCTGAAAAATCCATCCATAAATGAGAATATTTTGCATCTAGCACATTCATCAATAATCTGGTCAATAAAAGGAGTAGGATAGTTGTCCTTTAGACATGCCTAATTCACATCCCTATAATCAATGCACACTCGAATTGTCCCTTGTTTCTTCATGATAGAAACAATGATGGAAACCCAGTCAATAAGAGGAACATGGTAAATAAAACTAGCCCGCAAAAGTTTTTCAACTTCTGCTTTAATTGCAGCGGCTTTCTTTGGATGAATAGGTCAAAGCCGCTGTCAAATTGGCTTGACACTAGGGTACATTTTGATTTCGTGTTCAACAATACTAGAGTCAATGCCTGGCATCTCCTTGTAAGACCATTCAAAAATATCTCTAAATTCACGAAAGAGAGTATAGTAATTATCGAGTTCTGATGGAGAAAAAGATTTGCCGACATGAATATTCTCTAAAATATTAAGCTTGGTCAAAATATTAATAGAAATCATTTCTTCAATATTTGATAGGTTTCGCTCAAATTCTATTGTGTCTATGAAAACTGAATTCGATAGGAAATCAACGACTGATGGGTGGTTTAGTTCATTTGAATAATATTCGACGTCATCTGGAAGATGGGAACAAGGATGATAATCTTCCCATGGTTCTTCCCCTATCATCATTGATTAGATGATTCCTTCATCCGTAAAATGTATACGTGAAAAAGGATCCGAAGAAGTACCATATTCTAACAAACAGTCTACCCACACAATTGTTGAGTGTGGATTTGGATTTGCCGCACAAGCCTCAAAAATTGATTGCTATGATGATTCAATGGGGCTTAACAGCATTACCTCAATATTGATATCAACTTTAACCTTGTTGGTAATCCTCCTTAAATCAGATGAGGTGGAGGAAATCATGTTGCATATCTCTATTCTTGCCACTTCCGCCAAATCAAATGGTGATGATAGGGTAAAAGTACCCATTAGGGAAGGATCTTTAAAGAGACCTACTCTAACACTTTGAAGTGACAACAGGGGTCCGTGTACCAACAGAATGCTTCCTATAGCCTGTGAACTATTGGTAAAGAAGGCTAGCTTATCAATGACTGTGATTCCACCCTTAAAAGAGAATGCAATAGTACGAAAGTACGTGGAAACCACAGCAGCCATAGAATATACCCATGGCCTTCCCAATAAAATGTTGTAATCGAGGAGTCCTTCAACTACCTCAACTTCAACAGTAACTGTTTTTTCCCCTAGTTCGATTTGCAAGTTACTCAAAATCCCACAGGGAGTACACGTTCTTCCATCAAAAGCTTTCAACGTGGTTGGTGATCGTGGCAACGACGGTGAACCAAGTGTTTTCCAGCAGCTCATTGACATAATGCAAGTAGAAGCCCCTCATCAATAATAGTTCGGTGAACATTCTTATTAAGAGATTTTACTTGAATTAGGAGAGCTAATTTTTCTAGTAACTATGGTGCACATCCTGCATGGTTAAAAACCACAAGATTAGAATCCGTAGGATCTACTCTGCCAATTGCTGACAGTAAAGCCTACTTTTGGGAGGGACAGTTTTGCAACACCTCGAGTGTCAACATAGTAGAAGGTGATTGAGCAAGATCTTCCACTATGTTATAATTCTGAGCTGCTCGAGCCCAAGGGTTAAATGTTGATTTGTGCACAACTCCCTTTGGTGGTTTTATTGTCAATTCTGGTACAATAGGTGGAATATTTTCAGATGAAGTCGCAGTTGAAGGATTAGGTTGATCAGTGGTCTAATTATTCGATGATGACGGTGGATTTCCATAATCTTTGTTTCTCATTGACACCAAAACTTTGTTTTGTGGCTTTCTGATGGATAATGTAAGTACTTGGAATGTGGAAGCATGGTATGTTGCAACGAAATGTGTCTCCGGGTTTGGAAATGGATCAGTCAACACTACCGATGTGTTTGAAGTCTTTAAAATTTTAAAGACCTCAGAGCAGTGTGGACAATCTCTCGAAAAATGCTCGTCATTACAGATTAAACATGGATAACAAGGTTTCCTTGCCGAAGAAAAGGAATCAGATGATTTCTATGGAGGGGAATTATCCTGTTTCTTTTTGTTTTTCCCCTTTTTCTTGCTTCCTAGTTGCTTTGGATTTTTTCCTTTGTCAGATGAAATGACATTAATTTCGGAAGAAAGAGTATTTTCTGATGCATTGGTAGTTTGATTGGTAGAAGAAAGGGTTTTTCCAATTGGTCTTTCCATCGTTTATGTGCTCAAAGAACCGATCACACCATCGTCAGCATGAGAGTCCTTACTTAATTGTGGAGTCGGAGGAACAATGAAAGCTGGTCGGGGTGTATTTGGAATTTTAACATAAAGCTTGTCGGATTGGGTGTAAATCAGATCCAAGTATTGGGCACGAGCAATTACTTGCTCTTCTGTGACAACTCCACCTTTTGCCACATCCTCGGTGATTGATGGCAACAAGGATTTTATGAACCACTCAACTAAAAGCTAATCAGGAACATATGGCTTAACCATTCGACGATGATGCTGCCACTCATGAATATGATCTTATATATGGGTAGCAGTAGTCTATTTAAATTTAGTTAGGAGTTTCGTTCCAATTTCATATCTGATGGGTAACTGGAAGTGGGTCAAAAATGTAGTGGCTAAAGTAGTGAAATTGTCGAAAGAATCTCTTGGTAGCTTAATGTACCATTTAGCAGCCGAACCAATAAGTGTTCTTTAGAAAATACGAAGTCTAACCGAATCATCATTTAAGGAGTTTGATGAACATCACAAATGAAAGGTCATGACATGATTTGATGGGTCTTCTCCAAGATTTCTGTTAAATTTAGGAATATTAGATGGTAACTTATGTAGAATTATCGGCCACCAAGGTGCATATAATATTGGATCATTAGTGAACTGATTTAAATCTGGTACTTCTAAAGTTGTTACAAATGGCAACTGTCAATTCAAGTCTGGTTGAGCATACCCAGGATATGATGGAATTTCCTGAGAAATAGGCCTTTGCATACTGACATAGGGCATCTACATTTGGTAACCTTGCTATGGTTGTTGTTGAACAAAACCAGCATAAGGTGGTTGCTGATAACCGGGTTGAATTTGTGGTTGTCCATAACATGCAAAGCCTTGTTGACCAGGACCTTGGTAAGCATGATATTGACCAAACCCAGGTTGAGCCTATTGAGCAAGTCCAAATTGGGGTTGGAATTGTTGGAATTGGGGTTGTTGAAATTGAGGCTGCCACAGTTGTTGAATCAACTGTTGTTGTTGGTACAACTGTTGTTGATTTAACGGTTGTTGTTGCCCAACAATGAAAGGTTGGCTAGGTTGTGAATAAACTATACCAGTGTAAGCTTGGGTCAATCCAGATAAGGGTATACTAACTTGAGGTTGTTGTTGAACCCCGAAAGTAAGTGGTTGTTGTACAACAACTTGAGGAATTTGAACTTCTTAACCTGAAACTTGTGGTTGCAAGGTAGAAGGATCAGTTTGTACAGGTTGAGATACAACAGTTTGAAATTGTGACTGTGGTATAGTAGTAACAACAGGTGTAGTAGGAATAACTGACACAGTTTGCATTGGTTGTGTTGGATACACAAGCCTTGGTTGAACTGGCATTGTTGGTTTCCATTGAAAAGCTCTAATTCCAGATTGACCTGAATACTACGAGATATTACCATATGATGGTCCTCCAGAATAAGGAGGATACAGTGAATAAGAATATTATTCTCCATATGGTGGCAATCCAGTATTTAATGGATACATAGGTCTTTGTTGACCAGATTGTCCAGCTTGATATTGATATGCAGGATCAAATTGTTGAGTTCCCGTTAGAGAGGAACCATGTAAAATTCCAGTTGAGGACATGGGTGATGACCATGGTGTAGAAGCAACCCCTGAGTGGGTTCCAGATAAAGATTGGTAACCAACTGGGATGGACGATTCACCATATAGGTGTGACTCAAGTGTGGTAGAAAACATCGAGGAGGTTGCAATAGAAGATTCTGTTGTAGCTGCATCAGATGATACAGTCTGAGGTGTTGACAGTTGTTCAGCCATAGTTAACTGACCCAAAAGTTGTCCTAAAGAATCGAAGGGTACTTGAAAATAAGCAGGATCAAATGGAGCAGTACAATAAGGAGTATGAGGGTAAAGATAAAGCCCAGTTCCAAAGTGCAATGGAGTTCAAGGTGTAGAATCTTCTTCCAATTCTTCCTCTATAGCAATTAAACCTAGTGGAAGAACTTCACCGTTAAGTCCGTAAAAGATTTCTGGTGTTGATAAAGTTGAATTTTTAGTAGTTACTGATGTCTAAGGGGTAACCAGTTGATCGTCCTCCAATAAAGTAACAACTTTTGAATGTTCAATTTTGAAGTCCAGATGTTCGAGTAAATGAACAACAATTTCATAAAGAGGTTCCTAAACAACTTCAGGTTTAGATGTAACTTCTGTTTGAATTGGGATAGGTTCTGGATTAACTTGTGGTTGAACTGACTCAAGTTCAGAAGTACTTTCTTTTTGAGAAACTTCAAGTTGAGGATCAACTTGTTGTTGAACAATATCAGTTACTGTTTCACTAGGATCACTGCTAATGTCCTCAGGTAATTGTGAAACTTCTTCTTTAGAAACAGATATACTAGAAATGGTTGGAGTAACTGGAGTCTCAGTACTTACTGAAATAGATGATTTGGGTAATTCAGATGAAGAACTAGGAGTTATTTATGTATTAGACTCAGTTAAGTGAGACCACTTTGTCCGAATAGGTGTCGCTTTGGGTGGCAAAGGTGGTCTTCTCGTTGTTCTCTGTGAACGATGGGGTAAGGGTTGATGTTCCTCCACGATTGCTGATTAATTTTATTATCAAAAGAGAAATAAAGAAAAAGGGGTATACTAGGAAAAAGGTTTACCAAGAAACTGTGAACTACAGAATACCTCCTAGTGAACTAAGAAGTACGGGAAAGCAAGCTCCCCGAATGTTGTGTTCAGTGTATCACAGTTTACAAGGCGGACGACTTGGTTACTTAAGGATGGATATTAACCTAGAGTTTTCCTCCCATATATACCCAAAGGTACATGGAGGCCCAGTCTGTATAAGCATTGTCTAATGCAAAACTGCACAGTGAGAGCATTCCCATATACTTTACGTACTGTAACACCACTCTCTATACCCAAAGGTACGTGGACGAGCTATGACATACTCACGTACATGGAATGAGGTATCACACTTGCAGACAAGTTTACGATAGCTTCTTTGTTTTACGACTTCGGAACACATCTCTAGCCTAGAACCACTAAATGTTATTGTTAATGACAATGCTCCATTAGGTAAATTGATGTTAATTTTAAGTTGGTCTTGCTTAGGAATTTGCCTTTCAATTTCACCACGTGATGTATTCTGAAATTCCTAGGAATGCAACTATCATGATAAGCATTCTTTCAATTCAAATTAACAATGAAAATCCTAGCTACCTAGGGATAGAGAAATCATATTTCTTTCGATCAAAGAGCAAAGAGCACAATCTAAATGCAATTCCCCTACACTATTCCTATGAACACACACAAACCTTTTTAATGCAACACGCATGTATTTCTTTTCGATTTCCTTAATGTGAATATGAACAAAAGAAAATATGCACATACAACCAATCAATCTTTCATAAGAACGAAGACTTTTACAACAATTCTAATTCAAAGGAAGAGAAGACTTTACGACACTTTCTTTCGAATGAAGATTAATCAGTTATATCCTAACTTTGACTATCGATCGATGATGACAAATAAAACATTAAGAAACATTAATCAATCCAATCAAAGTTTGGCTAGACTAGGAGATAGAGACTCATTTTCTGAGACATAACATTCATTGATGAATCAGCAAATGATAAAACAGAGAAAAGTTGGAAAAACAATTTCCAAAGGTGGGAAACTGATCCTAGGAGGATTAGAGTAGCCTAGAGTGGGAGACAGTGCACTTCAAAGCACTGTCCCTAAGCCAAGGGTGCTCTATAGCGCACTGTGTCCCTCACAAGCCTGTGTTGGTGACAGTAAGCCATTTCAAGAGGCAATTTGACATAGTTTTGACCAATTTTTCAATGTAGACAACTAAATTACAATCTATGAACACAAATAAGGTCTACAAGGATGTTTTAGGAGGTGGATAAGCTACTAGGAAAGAGGATTCTTCCCCAGCATAGTCACCAATTTGTTTTGGAGAATTTAGCATCTATGGATAAATACTAATTCCCTGGATAAGTAGTTGTATCTAGAAAAATAGTTTAAAATGTTTTAGACTTTTCCTATAAACAATAGATAAGATGAGAAGATAGAAGGCCTACCTATAGTTCCGCTTTCCTCTCGTTTCCCTTGTATCAATTCCATCACTCCTTCCCATACTTAATCCGCTTGATAAGTACCTTGTAAACAAAATAGAAGACAAAAACCGATCAAAGCATACAATCTATTGAATATAAGTGAAAGGAATCAAATACAATTCACATATATAAGCATTATGAAACAATACAAACATATGGGAAAAAGGTTCAAACACTTTATCAGATAGAAGAAGGAATTACAACCATTGATGTCTGATTCAAAGCCATTCCTCCAGCTTGGATCCCATCCACATCACATCAAAAGCATGACAAACTTGTAGCATTACAATACTTGATTCAAAAACAAATCTCATAGTAGCATCATCGCCTTGCAATTCAACATAATCCAGCCCCTAATCACTTAGATGAGTGGTCAATTTATATGAAGATGAAGGAGGTTTTGCCATTAATGGTGGCATTGAATGGCCTTCCATACTTAGAATTAGTTCCATGGAGGAAGGGATGAGAGGATAGGATGCACCTTAACTCATTCCTCATCCATTTTCGAGCTCATAGGAGTTGATAAGTGAGGGAACCTTCTAGATGACTTCAAAAGATAAGAATATTCCCCAAACCCTATGTGAATTTTTCTCATTCATTCCCAACGCAGGTGAAAGGAAGCCTAAGTGCTCTGCAGAGCACCCTAGTAGTGGACTTAACTGCTCTGCAGTGCACGTTCATAAGGGCTTACTTGCGCTTGTCCCTCTAGAGGCTATTTCTGGATGTCTTCAAGTCATGAAACTGTCTGGGAAGGAGGCATTCAAAGGGGTTACTTGTTTAAGGCATGAAGCAACTGAATTTAGGGTTCGATGAGCCCTAAAACACTGATATGGATGTTGGGATTTGATGTGCCCAAATGGATCTGTAACAATAATTTCTAGAATTAGCACACTAGCAGAAGGAAGAAACAAGTGTTGACCAGTTGTTGGGATGGGGTCCCCTGGGTTAGTTTGGGGTTAAGATAACCCAAATTTTGATACAATTTTGTAAATAATGTAAAGTCTCCACAATTTGTGGATGTGGAGCACGTAGATGAATAGGAGTCAAAGGGGCTTATCCCCTTGTTTTGGATAAGTTTTGAGATTCACCCATGGTCTGTGGACAATGGCATTGTATGAAAAATACTATAAATAGGTGTGTCTTACAGAGTCTAAGGAAGTAGAGTTGAAGAGGGTAAGTTAGAAGAGCAAAAGGCTCAAGAAGGCTTAGAAGAAGAAAGGCTCTACAGCTGAGTGCGCAGAGGCCTAGGTAGAGTCTGCAGCTGAGTGCACAGACCCCTACAGCTGTGTGCATAGGGCAATTTTGAGTCTGTAATCTATGAGTTGAGATCAATAAAGACAAGTTTCTAAATAATTATAGAGTATTTATGTTCATGTCTATTTATGTTATATACCTTTGATGAATGACTTGCTTTATGAAATATTGATTGAATGCTATGTGATTCTCTTGAATAAGTCTTAATAATGTACGCAATGCATGTTTAATACTTCTGTGAAGACTCTGTTGATTCCTCTTATGTTTATTAACAACTTAAGTACATCTGCATGAACACCAATTTAGGGTCACTTTCTGATGCGTGTAAGTAGGTAAATTGGTTGTTAAAGTTCCGCAAGGACTGATTGTAGACCTTCACGAAGGTCTGAAGGCTATTTTAATTGAGTTGTAGTAATGTGCCCTAAGAGTTTATCGATTTGTGCAAAGGTAGATCCAGGGCACTGGAAGACATCACCTTAGTCTCTGGATGCAAAAACTTGGTTCTTGTATCCCCCCATATTGTTTCGGGTGAGACTGTAGCCTGCATTACATCGGTTGTTGCCAAAAGGGCCAGTAGTGTAGGATTTTATTGGTTGGCGCAACTAACTCTGAACTTGGGTCAAGACCCCCTAAGCCAACAAATGGTTCCATTGAAAGGACCGGGATCTGGTTGAAAGAGATGTGTGATGTCCCTTCATTGGAATCTGACCAAGAAAGAGATTGAAAAGTGGTTGGATCAAAAGATTCATGAGTTCGCAACGGAAGAAAACAGGAATCTGCACCTATCAAAGGAAGAGTGGTTGAACAGGTATTTGTATATAGAGAGACACAAGATCTTCTTCTACATCTTCCCCCTTGAAATATATGATTGGTTAGTTAAATTGACAAACAGTCAAGGAAGGTGGAAGCTCGATAATCCTATAGTGTGGACTCCAGAATTGGTGTGGCGACTAGAAGCCTCTGAAAACAAGATCGTGCAGGCTGTCAATCATTGGCTCGATCTAATTCTAGGAAGCTTTGTTACAGAATTTGTAGTTGACACCTCAATCAGCTATGGTGAAGTGGAGGGACAATTTTTCAAATGATCGTGAGGTAAGTACTTAAGATCATTGAATACTTGGATTAAAATGTTGTTATGTGAAAAATGGGTGATGCCACAACCTTGATTTTCAAATCTACACGAAGTGGATTATTCTTTAAAAATCGCAAAGGATCGGGACTAAAGTATAGCCCATTGATTGGACCTCCAAGTGACGACAAAGGGGTGGGGCAGACTACACTGCGAAGCCTTGTTCAGATAATCACTCAAGGGATTCCTCGAGCAAATCATCCTTCCGCTCCACCTCCACCTCCACCTCCATCACATCCACCTTTGCCCACTCCTCCACCTCCACCACCACCATTCAACATGGTGAATGTAATGAAGATGTTGATATTCAAGGGCATAGGAAGTGAAGATGCATAGCAGTTCTGGTTTGTTGTGGATGTTGTATGAACAACGCAACATATTACTGATTACAATATAAATAAGGCACAATCAGTTACCGCTTTGCAAGATCTTGCGCTAACTTGGTACATTAAGTATTGTTCTAATAACCCTCTTGCAATACTAGCAAAGACTAAGATGGCTTTAAACAAAGAGTTTAGTAAGCCTAAGTCTGACTCACAATCAGTAATTGGATTTAAAGAGATCATGATGAGGGTGAATGAGATGGCTTGGGAATTTGATCAAAGGTTGAAGTGTCATATCAAAGAGGCTAACATACAGATCATGGATAGCTAGCATCATGAACATTTTATAGTGTCACTTTTGCCCCACTTGAGAATTTCTCTGTCATAACAGAATATAGAAACATAAGTAGAAGTCTTGGAGATCATAATGAGGCTGCAGGCATCACCTATTCAGGATAAAAACTTGGGAGTATAGCAGATCCACTCACAATTAGCAAGATTACACCTAGAGTTACAAAGTTTGATGAAATACAAGGAGACTAAACTATAAGTGTGCACAGAAGTCTGGTGATTGAAGTGAAAGGGCCATGGGCATGATAAGGATCACTGTCCCATGTACATGAATTATATTACAGGAGGGGGGGGGAATTCCCCTGAAGTGAAAAGCCCCAGCAAGGCCAAGAGTGGGGGCTACACTATGGTGTGATATTTGTCAGGTTGTTAGACAACATGTGATGGATAATTTCCATTTACTTCAAAAGTTCATCTAGACACCCCAACAGTTGTTATGTAACTTCTGCAAAATTGTGGGCCACGATGAGCACCACTATGGAAGTTATGCACTGATGATGGAAAGAACCCCTACGTACCGTATGCAAGCAAAAACTCGACCTCCAGATGAAGGCACTATGGGAGCACGTGGAGGTTATCAGGGTTGAGAACAGGGCCAGGGAGGAGGGCCTACTAGAGGTCACAGCCAGATTATCTACTACAACTACGGACTACCGGGGCACTATGTGCAAGAGTGCCAAAATTCTACACATCCATCATGTCAATACTACAGATAGTTTGACCATACTATAGAATCATTCTTGGTGTTAATTGCTAAGATGCAAGAGAAGAAAATGCAGCCTCAATCGCTGATGCATAATTTACAAATGATGAGGGTTAAGCCCTGCGAAGAAAATCAAAGCATTAATATTTTGTTGAGGAGTGGAATGACAACTGGCATTGATAAAGGTAAACAGCCTGAAGAAGAGGGATGGGTCTGCAAAGCACCAAAAAAGTAAGTTGACTTTGATTTGGATCATGCTAAGGAAACATTTATGGAAGCCAAGAAGAGCTTTGCTAAGGCCTACACCTTAGAAAGCTAGGACAAGATGTAAGAAATCAGCGCACCTGCAGATGTTGATCCCTCTGTGCTCACTATGTTTTTAGAAATGTACATGAAACTGTTGCACGATAGTAAGGTTGTGGAAGGCCTGCAGGAACTAATAAATAAATGAGCCAATAAATAAAAGGCCCTTGATGTACACCACATAGTTAGAAAGATTGATAAGCATAAGGAATGAACATGGCGAGAAATGCAGCTAACAGCACAGATAGGTGATTATGAAATGGACCAAGTCATTTTGGATCTAGGGTCCGATGCAAACATATTACCAAAATAGACATGGGAAAGGATGGGGAGGCCTGTGCTGTAGTGGTCTCCAATTCAACTTAGAATGATGAACCAGTAGAAAATCATCCCCATGGGACGATTATATGGAGTAACAGTTGACATTAAAGGCCCGAGCGCGGTGGCAGACTTTGAAGTTATAGAAATCGTTGATGACAGTAATCCCTACCCCCCGCTCTTGGGGATTCACTGGGAAATTGATATAAATGGGATAATATATTTAAAGAAGAAGAAAATGTTGGTTGAAAGAAATTCACTTTGAGTTATAGTGCCACTGGATCCCACAGAAGGGGTGCGCTATACTAAACCAGTCCGCGATTATGAAGAAAGTGAATTTACAAGATAACCAGTTTGCGATGAGTTGGATCAAATTTACAAGATAACCGTGCGAGATCAAGACTAGATCAACCTGATAGCTGATGGCCGAATTGCATAGGACTGAGAGATTTCTTGCACCTCTGACTTAGATGAAGAATTAGAGCATTGAAAAAATCGCTTGCATGAACATTTGACATTGCGATGCAATATGATGACAAAGGCGTTGCGTAGTGTCTCGTTAGAGGTAAGAAAATTACCGTATTATGATGGTTTAACTAACGTGGATCTATTTTTGGATGACTTTGAGTGTGAATTCCCTGAGGACCAATGCTTCCAAGAATTAGAGTTGGCACTGTGTGCTACTCCTGCACGATGGTGGGGTACACATAAGGATAGTTTTGTTAGATGGCGAGATTACAAAAGAATGTTGAAACTATGATTTGGGTGTGCTAACACCAGAATGACTAAGAAGAATAATGGAAGGGACAATCTGCACGATCACCTAGCGAAGTGGACTAAAGAGTGAGGAATAGAACTATAGCCAGAATGGGTACACATATTTTGTCATACTTTGGATACAATTCCCATGAACTGGTATCTAGAGATGAAGCTTCGCCATGGCACCACGGAATGGGATGTATTGCAGGAATAGTTCTTATTGACTTTCAGTTTTGAGGATGAATTTGCAAGCATCGATGAAGCACTGCAGCAAATTAAAGTGGTTATCTTTAGAACAATGAAGGAGCCTATGGAATGGACCCAACTGGACGAGAACACCTAGCTATGCCATGCGTTGGAATTCTATAATGTGACCATTGAAGAAGAAAAAGAAGACCCCAAGAAAATCAATATTCTAGAGGCAGAAGGGCATTGCAAAGTCGAAGACCCACAAATAGAAAACTTGGACATCTCTGCACCTCTGAAAACAAAGCAAGTAAACATTGGCACTGAGGAAAACCCGAAGTTCGCGAAAATTGGAGATTATTGGGACGATGCTACATTGGATAAAGTTGTTGAATTACTCCGTGAATACCAGGATCTCTTTCCCACTAAGTTTTCAGATCTAAAGGGAATAATCAATGATTTGGCGTTACGAAGATCACATTGAAATTGGACGTGAAGCCCATTAAACAAAGGCCTTATCGCCTTAATCTTAAGTATAAGGAAAAGTTTTGACAAGAGCTGGATAAAATTTTGGAGGCAGGAATCATAGAACCTATTGAAGAATCTAATTGGGTGAGCCCGATGGTGGTCCAAGAAAAGAAACAAAAAGGTGAAATAAGAATCTGCGTAGATCTGCAGAAGCTTAATAATGCATGTGTTCATGATCCATTCCCAATGCCATTTACAGACGAAGTCTTAGACAATGTTGGAGGGTAGGAGGCCTATTCCTTTACTGATGGATTCTCAAGGTATCACCAAATCAAGATCATGCCAGAGGATAGGAGAAAAATGACCTTCACGGTGGAATGGGGTTGCTTTTAGTACATTGTTATGCCATTTGGACTCAAGAATGTGCCTGTGATATTTTCCTGTGTAGTCATAGCAGCGTTCAAGGAGTTCATTCATAAGTTTTTGGAAGTATACTTTGATGACTGGACGATGTTTGGACTAGTGAAGTGCCATATAGCAAGTCTGCGCCTAATGTTGGATACATGTCACAAATACCAAATTGCACTGAATTTGAAAAAATGCATATTCTATGTTCCTTTGGGATCTTACTGGGTCATGTTGTGTGCAAGCAAGGATTGATGGTGGACCTTGCAAAAATTGTGGTAGTTGTGAACTTGTAGGCCCCTAGGAATGTCAAGTAGTTGCACGCAATGTTGGGACATACAGGATACTATAAAATTTTATCAAATCTTATGCTCAAATTACTACGCCCATGGAGAAACTGCTAAAGAAGGACGTGACATTCTATTGGGACAAAGAATGTTAGCGCAACTTAGATGTGTTGAAAGAAAAGATGGTCATTGTGCCGATCTTGGTTTTCCCTAATTGGAAAAGGAGTTTCATGTACATGTGGATGCCTCTTGCATTGTGTTGGATATAGTATTAATGCAGGCCAGTGAAGGAGAAATGGGCCATCCTATAGCCTTCGCAAGTAGGAAGTTATTGAAGGCCAAGAAATTATTCTACGACTGAGCGCAAAGGGTTGGCCATGGTGTATGCACTGAAAAAATTAATGCATTATCTATTAGGAGGGCATTTCAAGATGTACACAGATCATTCTGCCTTGAAATACATGGTCAACAAGCCTGTGTTGGGGGGGAGATATGCATATGGTTTCTCTTGTTTTAGGAGTATGACTTTGAATGCATTTTGAAGCTGGGGAGGTTAAATGTTGGACTTGACCATCTGTCGTGAATCAAAATAGGAGAAGAACCTAATAATTTGGAGGAAGGGTTGCCTGATGCACAGCTCTTTGTGGTGCGCGTAGCGAATGACCATTTTGCATACATTATTCACTTATTAACTACGGGGATGGCACCGAAAGGATATACAAGTCTGTAGAAGAAGGAATTAGTAGTGCGCGCGACCGGTTTTTCAGTTATTACGGGACATTTGTATAAAATGGGTGTGGATGAGATATTTCGAAGATATGTGTCGGACTTTTAGTGGGATAGCATTCTCACTGAAGCTCATGGGGGAGTTGCGGGAGGCCATTATGCAAGCAAAGCAACTGCAGAAGATTTTGTGCATAGGTCTATGGTGGCCAACATTGCATAAATATTCCAAGGCATATTGTAAGGCATGCGATGCATGTCAAAGAACTGGCAGACCGTCGCGAAGAGATGAGCTACCACTACACCCTCGGGTATCTTTGCAACCCTTTGAGAAGTGGACGATTGATTTTGTGGGGCCAATTCAGCCCCTTGGAAAGAAAACGGGTGTATATTATCACTGCAATGGAATATCTAACCAGATGGGCGGAATCACAGTTGGTTAAGGATTGTACAGGGGCTACGACAACCAAATTATTGTTTGAGTATGTCTTAACTAGATTTCGCTGCCTGAAAGTGTTGATGAGTGACAGGGGTACGCACTTTTTGAATGAAATGATCAGCCCATTAACTGAGGAGTTTGAGGTCTACCATCGGAAGAGTACACCATATCACCCACAGGCAAACGAAACTATCAAAGCTTTCAACAAGATTTTGGAGAACGCGCTGACGAAGATCTGTAACGCGCAGCGGAATGACTGAGATGTATGCGTACCTATAGTACTTTGGGCTTATAGGACTACTTGTAAGAAGCTAATGGGGCAAATGTCGTTCAGATTAGTATATGGGGTTGAAGCCGTAATGCCAATGTAATACATTATGCCTAGTTTGCGCACAGTAGCTTTGACGAATATGGCGGATCACAAGGCCTTAGAGAAATGGCTCATGCAGCTGATGGAGCTCGAAGATGATCGATTTTTGGTAGGATTCCATTAACAAGTACAGAAGGAACGTGAAAAGGAATGGCATGATCGCCACATCAAGCTTCGCATATTTAAGGTAAACGATCTTGTCATGTTATATAATAGTAAACTCAATAAATTTCCAGAATTCCAAATGCATTGGTTAGGGCCATATATTGTCAAAGAAATTACAGATCGAGGTGCAGTTCAGCGCGCGAAGCTGAATGGGGAACCCTTCTCGGGAAGAGTGAATTGGAGCAGGTTGAAGTTGTATACAGGGGATCCTGTGTAATGACTATATGGTAGCAGGATAGTCTTAGTACTCCAGGTAGTTGCAAGGTAGTGCGAGACTATAAACTACACTACGCAGCTTGGTGGACAACACAGTGAGCAGGCTGTGCCAAGAGTGGCGAAGATGCAACTAATGAAGCTGCACTAAGGAAGTTGCACCAAATGGGAAGGTACCGCACAACCCGACAGGAAAATGACTGTTGGAGTTACTGTTTCTGACTTGACGGTCAGAAAATGGTTAAGAGGAGCAGGGCGGCGACGATTAAGCAAAAATATTTGAAGATCTACTACTAAAACAACATTTATTATCTGAATTTGTGGGGAACGACAGGGAAAATTTTAGGGGCTAATATTCACAGTTGGGCTAATTTCCCATGTTTTTTCCAAAAAAAAAAAAAATTGCCAATTTCCATGTTTTTTCTAAAAATTATTTGCCCAAATTTTGTAGTATAAAATTGCTTTGCCTTAAAAATTGCCATAATTTTACAAACATTATATAAAATCATTACGAATTTGAATATTTTTACAAAAGTATCTTCAAACATTTTATACTTTGCATGTTATCAACTAGTAAGATTCACCAAAGTTTCTAAACTTTATAATAAATTTGTATCCTTAAAATTTTCCATGGGGAACGGTCGGATTTAAATTCAAAACCCCTTATAAATTATGTGTGTCGGTCCAACAAAGAACACTTTGCACTCTAATAATTGTTGAACAATGTAAACTTTGAAACAAGAACTATAAACTCAAAACGGGAACTCTAGCCAAAAAATCCACCAAAAATATGAAAAATCAACTCGAAAATGAAAAGTGTTGATGCTGGAATAACACCTTTTTTTCTATGGTAAATTTTCAACATGTTTTAAAAATGGCAATGAAAACCAATTTTTTGTGCAAAAATTGTGCCAAAAACACCCTAAAAATGAAAAGTATTAATGTGTATGTTGAAATAACATTGTGTTTTTTTTTTTGGGGGAGGGAAGAAAATGACATAAAAGAATTTTATCATGACTCCGGAAAACATTAAAATTTCAAAAGAATAATGAAAACATAAATTTAAAAATAAATAATAAAAATAATAAGAAAAAAAAACAAAAAGTATAAAAATATATTAAAAAAACAAAACACTAAAAAGACAAAAAAAACAATCATAAAAAATTAAAAACAAAAACAAAATTCTATAAAAATAAGAATAAAAAAAAAAAATACAAAATACAAAGAAATAAATAATAACAAAAACATGTTTTCTAACTGTTGAAAAAAAAAAATATTATCTTGTAAACGATAAAAAAAATTGAAAAATAAATAAATTATAAGGAGTTGTCTATAATGCGACTTTTTGAGATTCCGGTGATGGAATCCGGCGGAAAAAATGAGGTTAAATCTTGATTTTTAAGCAGTTACAATGGTTTTTTAACTGTATATTTGGATTTAGCGCCCTGAAAAACCCCTGGGAGCCATTGATTGTGCAGAAACTAGCTATCAAACTTGGGATTCCTATGAATTGCTGCCGGATTTTGACCGGAAAAATCTGCCGGAAAGGCTTTCAAAAAGTCGCGTTATAGACTACTGCAATTTCATCTTGTATGGGATTTACTTAGTTTTATTCATGTTCAAATCTCTGGAGGGGTTACTCATACTGCTTATACTGTTTTACGGCTTTAATCTCGGCAGGGATCATAAGACCCTAGTTGTATATGGAATCTACAAATAGTCTCAGTGGTGTTCAAATCTCTGGAGGGGTTACCCATATAGCGCTATGGCCTTAATGTAAGAGGATATAAGCAATATGAAAGTAAATCCCATCACTAACTCATATAGCTGTAACTCATATAGCTGTAGTGTAGAAAAATACAAACAATATCAAAATAATTCCCATAACCAACTCTGGCCTATAAAATTTTGATATTTAAAATCGATTTACAAATAATCCCACCTTTATTCTATTCAATAAAATCTAATAAATTAACTAACCCCAAATCTAATTTCAATAAAACAACCGTTATTATAATATTTTGATATTTAAAATCGATTTACAAATAATCCCACCTTTATTCTATTCAATAAAATCTAATAAATTAACTAACCCCAAATCTAATTTCAATAAAACAACCGTTATTATAATTTCTGCCAGGATTCACCTGGCACGAGATCCAGTATATTGCGGATTGAAAAGATGACAGTTAATTAATTGGATTCCAGGGCGTAAAGAGGTTGGCAGAAAGATTCAGACCCATGGCGTATGCTCCAGATGGTTTGATCGAAGCGTTTTATGATCCTGCTGTATACAACCCAGAGGAGGGAAAGTTCATTACGGGTCTCCAGTTCCACCCTGAACGCATGCAGCACGATGATAAAGATGCCAGCTGCACAGAAAATGCCTTGGAGAGCACTGCCTTCGATTACCCAGGATGTCCATGTGCTTATCAGGTATGAATGTTATTGCTGCATTGCTTCATCTTTCGCTTGCGTGGTGCCATGGTTGTCATTGACCGGAAACTTGTCCACTCAGATTCCATAAAGATAGAAATATGTTATAACCATGCTATAACCATACCAAGGTTATACCCTATAAAAGAAATTAGGCCACTAGTTCTATCCATTAAACTATAGCTAAATCTCATTAAAAAATACATTTTAATGAACATGTTAAGCGGAATGGTTTTGCTTAAATACCAATGTAGTGTTTTCTTACATGACAAGACAAATAGCAGGAAGTCATGTATCATTCCGCCTCATACACTAAACTGAAGCTAAATGTCATTAAAAAAATACATTTGACTGGACATGTTAAGTAGAGAGCATGTCTCTTAGCATATTTCATTCATTTATGACTATCAGATAGCATTTTTTATTCATTATGACCATCAAATATAGAAGAAAATATACTAATATTTTTCATTTATAATCCTAAAATAAAGATTTTAATTAATATACCATAAATTTAAAAAAAAAAAATTAAACTTTATTAATAATGAATGATATGGAAAAAAATAATCCAACAATGAATGATGCAGAGGTGACTAATCCAGTAATAAATGATATAGACCAGATGAACCTAATATACATCATCTTTCATTGATTTATGACGTAATCCAGAATATAAGAGTATCTTCATTTATTTATCAGCATAAATTAAAATAAAGATTTAGATTAATTTACACATGTTGAATAATAAGATGATAAAAGTAAAATAAATATTTAGATTAAAAAGAAATATGAATATTTAATAAAGAGAATCCTAATTTATGAATCTTGAATAAAGAGAATTTTGGAGAAATATAAATTTCACAACTTACCATAAGTGGGTAAGATTTTTTTTTAAGAAGTTAGGTTGGTCGACAAACTTTCTCTTATTGCTCTTATCAATAATTTGGTGTTTGAAATTCATTTGAAAATAATCTCATCAATGTTCAAATTTTTGTAGGTGTAACCCATAAGCTTATATTAATAATGTAAAAAAATACAAACAATATAAAAGCAACTCTCATTACCAACTTAAATTTCTAAAATTTTAATATTCTAAATAGATTTGCAACTAATCCCATTAGTATTCTTTAAAAAACTCCGGCAACTTTATGATTACAAGCTTAATTTCTTTACATTTCAATTAATTATTTCTGCATTTGTTTTCAGGAATTTTTAAAGGCCGTAATTGCTTACAAGAAAAAGCTATTTGCCTCGACTAAACAACGTGAAGTCAGCGTGAAACTTGACGGTTGACAGAAAAGCAGAGAAAAAGAATAGTGCGAAGCTTTTCCATAGCTAAGCTTGTCTACCAGGATTATAATACTTACAAGCAATCCATTGACACAGCTGTAAATTCAGATCTGGAACCGGGTGCATCATTCCTTCGGGCAATAATAATACTTCACTTCTCATTTTTTTATTTTTTTTTTAATCCCAATTGCTTAGCTAGATTTGGTTACAATTCTCAGCTTCGTTAAAAAATTGCAGTATGGTTCTGTGAACTAAATTCGCTTTGTTTATTGATATTGATCCCCAGTTTAACACAGCATTCGACATTCCTCACCTAAGCGGAGCACTGAGCGTGGAAGAGGAGAAGAGGCTGAAGAAGATGGGAGCCACAGTGAGAAACTCAGGCTCGTATCTCGAAAATTTTCTTCACATGAATAAGAAGGAAAAAGAGAGGAAAGTGGCCGCGAGAAAATTAATGAGAGCGATGGCTACGCACCAGCTGTCAGAATTACTGGATTTTTATGGTGTGATGCTTCAAATTGGATCCGAGGTTCTGGAGGAAAAGATTAATGCGTCCTCGGAACGAGAAATGTCAACCATTTTCTAGCAGGAAGTATCACTGAAACTTCTGGACACAGAGAGAAAGGTTGATGTAAAAAAAAGGAAAGTAAGCTGCTGTGATTCCACGTGAAAAGCGGATACATCGTTCTTCTTTCAATAACTGAAATGTCATTTGCAAATAGAAAGGTGGCCAAGAAAAACGTGAATTCAATGAATACAATTGAAGTACTAGTTTGAAAATCTTGCTTGATTCGGTCGAACAACATTCCAAAACAATTTCCTTCTTAGCCAAATTTTGATTTTCTTGGTTTAAAATAAGTTATGATTTTATTTATAGATTCAATAAAATGACAAAATTTAAAATTCAAACTTGGTAATTTCAAGAAATTTTTATCAAATTTTAAATCAGTTAAACAAAAAATATATACCGAAAATTTTTCAATTTTAAAAAATATATAAAAATAAACCGCAACCTTAAATATTTATAAATAAATAAAATAAACTACAACTTTAAAATATTTATTATTAAAAAATAAATACAACTTAAAAATATTTATTATTAAAAAAATAAAATACAACTTTAAAAATTAATTATTAAAAAAAAACAAACTATAACTATAAAATCTATTTTTATTAAAAAAATAAAATACAACTTTAAAATATTTATATATTACCTCATTTGAGGACAACGTGGCAAGTAAGGCATTTACCCAAGAACGAGAAACTTCTTAAAAGCACAATTATAGTTTAGAAATTTTCTCAAAACAACAATTTAGAAAACTTCTTAACCCATCAATTTTATAAGTTTATAACTTAAGTTGGAGACAAATTGGAGAAGCATTTCATTTATCCATTTAGGGGTATTTCTTCCTTCCAGAGTATAAAATAAGATAAAATTGTAAAAACATCGGATGAGTGCTTATTAATTTAAGAGTTGTTTCTAGAGTGTGTTTTTGGAGTTTTTTTGTAAAAATTTGAGGTGAAATCTTGATTTGTGTTATTTAAATTGGCTTTTGATTGTATATATGGATTTAGCACCTTGAAAAATATTTAGGGCACTTTGGTTGTGCAGGGATTACCCATCAAACTTCTGATTTCAATAAATTGCGACTAGATTTTAGAAAAATTTGACAATAAAAACTTCCAAAAATTACACTAAAAACAACTCGATTAAGTTATATTATAAATTGTAAATAAAAAAATTTAATAATTAATTAAAATAATCCTGAGAAATAGATATATTATAACATTGAAAATAATCTTGAGAAATAGATATATTATAACATTGAAAATAATCTTGAGAAATAGATATATTATAACATTGCATAAAGGTTACCATCAGTATTTTTCTTATTGAATTTTTCTTATTGAATTGAGGCTTCTGTGATCCATATCAATTATAAGAAGAGTTTCGGCAAAAATCACATGAAGAAAACATTTGTCGATGCTTTTTGAACCAACTCAGTATTTTTCTTATTGAATTGAGGCTTCTGTGATCCATATCAATTATAAGAAGAGTTTCGGCAAAAATCACATGAAGAAAACATTTGTCGACGCCTTTTGAACCAACTAGTGTGGTTCATCGTAGGACAAGTTGAATAAACAGATCTATCTTAGCATGTTAAATAGACTGAGCAAAGCCTCCAACGGTTAAAATGACGAACGACTAATTTTGACTTTAAGACCATGGTCATTTTTTTTAAGGAAATTAGTTAAATTAGGTACCAATCCATAAAATATATATAAAATATATAAAATAATTTTAATTGGTTTTAATAGTTAAGTAGAAGGTATTATTTAATAAATAAAAATTATAATCAAATGGAAAGTAGTTATATAAAGGACCTATCTTATAGTATATGTCTAGATTAAATGTATGTAAAAAATAAATATATATTAAAGGGTTGTTAAGATAAAAATTAGTTAGTATTAATAAATATATTAGAAGGAGAAAATAAAATTAAGCTATCTTAAAAAAATAAAAATAAAAATAAAACTTAAAAATAGAAATAAATAAAAATGAGTAGATAACGAGAACATAATATTAAAAAATAATAAAAATCAAA
>APFE030527847.1:0-15752 GCA_000404065.3 Pinus taeda
CAACCTCCTTTTCCATGGCTGCGATTTCAGCTACGACCCTCTCCATCTCAGCCACTTCTCTTTCGGTTGCCTCCCACTAGTTCTTTGTAGATGCAGTATTTCCTTCTTTTGCTTCCTTTGTTCTGGATTGTTTCTCAACTTCTCTTGCTTGTTTTCTTGTAAAAGGTTTTTTCTTTATTTTCTCTGCTTCCTCTGTTTTGGGCAGCTGTTTAATTACTTCTGTTCTGGGCATCTTTACAGCTACCTCTTCTTCATGCACTTTCTCAGCCTCTTTAATTGTTTCCTTGTAACTGGCCTTCGTGGTTTGAACACAAACTCTTCACCAGGTTCATCAAACCTTAACCTCTTCGAAGCTTTTGATTTTTTAGTGCTCTCTGGTGATGATTGAGTTAAGTCAATGTGCATTGGCTCAATATGCACTGATTGAGCCTGTTCAAACTCAATAGCCTCAAGCAGATCACTCAAACTAGCCTTTGATATTGGACTTTCCTCAACAGCTACTGATTTGCCCTTCTCCTTGCTTAATTGACTTCTGGTCTTTACTCTTGATACCCTTTCAACCCCACTTGATCCAGGTGCATTTTTCTGGTGCTTGACCTTCTCTTTTGATGATGGTTGAGATGGCTCTTTAATAACCAATGGCTTCATTGATTCCTTCAATTTGGTCTTGGTCTTCTTCTTATCTTTTATCTCCTTTCTAAGCTCAACAAGAGTAGGTTCCTCAATTGAATCTTCTCTTTCCCTAACAGGAAATGGGGTGAGGCCTGTCTTACTCTGAAAACCAGCCATAAAAATAAAGGAATTCCAATCCCGACCAATTTTCTGCAGACTATCCAACACTAACAGTTTCACTAAACCATGATGAAACAGTGATGTCTCACAGTTATCCTTCTTTAATTGAATTTTATCACACATCTTGTTGAGGCTACGAAACAAGTAGAATGGGATATCTACAGATGTTGCCTGTAAAATGCAGCAACAGCTTAAAATGATAGGAGTAAACTTTATTATATCTCCCTTCACATGTTAAATAATTTTGAATACATGTAAGGAGAAGTGCATAGTGTTCCTTCACATAATTTCTTGGCACAGCCTTTGTAAGATCTTCATTCACATAAGGCTCCTTCAAGAATTCCTTGCAGGGTTTCATATCAAATTTGAAGTTTTTAAACCACTCCTACCCTCCTCTCGGAATTTCAGTCACATTAGCAATAGCCTCTGGAGATACTGGGAATTCTAACATAGACACTTTAGAACTTAAACCTGTAAAATTCAAGGCAAATGCTTTTGTTACCTCAGCATGCCCACCTTGCAACTTCTCACAAAATCTCCAGCAACCAGCATCCTTAAAGGCTTTTCTTACACCTTCATCTCTTAATGCAAGGTCCAATCCCTCAGGTTCTGTTCTTTGACATCTTCCAGACCGATGCCCCTTCTTCTCCATTTCGCTTTGAAATCTTTCGCACAGAGAGACACCACCAGCTTCAACTCAAATGGAAAATTCAAATTTTGGAACGCAAGCTCGCTTGCAATCAGGTTCTTTAAGGAAGAAACTCGAGCTCCTTTGCAATTTAACAGTCTTATCAAACAAGCGGGTCAGTTCATGCATCATTAACAAACATCATGACACTACCATGCATTACAAAACCGTTTGAACGATTTTTATGTGCGTGGCTCTGAACCTATTGGCGGAATGATGGCTCACAATCGCTTGGAAAGGACGTCAACTGACAATAAATGGATAGACACAATGACTCATCCCCCCAGACATGACATTTTGAGAATCTGCGCTGCAAAATACCCTAATCCGCGATTTCGTAGCGCAGATAGTTATAAATTATCAAAATGCGCTACGAAATGGCTGGTTACTGACACGCTGCGAAAAAGCTAAAACATCATTGCGCTGCCAAATCAGCCAATAAAATAGCGTTGCGGAAATGCGAAAAGGGCCAATGACATAAGCAAGATAAGACGTGCCTTATGCAATCATGATGGAGGATGACTAACGGTATTTGAAAATGATTTACATCAATAACTTTCTAAAACATGATCCCTAAGTAACAAACATAGGACAACAACCATTTGACACCTATTTTTGACAATGAAATTTTTTGGACAACATTTATGTACATGTGACTGCAGTTCTAGGTGATAACACCACACAAGAGACTAAACAAGAAAATATTTGAAATCTTTGAAAATTAAAAAATAAGTAGTATTTACAATTAAAATATTAGCAATAACTTCATATACATTAAAAGTTTACTAAAATATCTAGTCACTTTGCTCCACATATAGCGTGTATGGAAGAAGTTTTGTAGATATCATTGTAAGAAACAAGCAATGTGAAACAAGCATGCACTGAGATAGAAATTGGATGCAATGCAGACCTCTTTGCAGAGTGTGCGGAAAAAGCTATGTAGACATTGTTGTGTGAAGCAAGCAGTGTGGAATGAACATGGGGTGAAACAAAAATGAAGACCTTTCTATGCAATAGAGTTCTTTCACAATTTTGCACATATGCTTAATTTGAAACACATGGAAATATGAAAAGATATTCATAAATACGAAGATAAGCATAATTTACACTTAAAATATCACTAATAATATAGTATACGTCAATTTCTTAGTAAACTATTAGTAAACTATTAACCATAGAAGCCTTTAATTCCAACCTATTTATTAATTAATAATACAAATGACTAAAAAGTATTATTAAATACGAAGATAACTTCAACTCCATGAGCAGAAAAAGCTTTCGTCCGCACATCCCATAAACAATACTTATGTGCAATGACATGGGGTTTCCATAATAGTATACGTTATTTAAAATTAAAATATTATAAATAATGTGTGCATAAGAGCACAATGGAAACTTGAAAGATTCTTCAGTAATTTTGCATTTAGTGGAACTGTGTTTATCCTAAGGAATTCATACAGATATCCACATGGACTATTATATGCGTAACATTATCATATGTGCGCATTTGAAAACATTTATTTTGGTTTTTTTTCCATGGTTCCCTCTGGCTACTTTACATCTCTTTAACTATGCCCAACCATATACCCTCTATTTTCTCTAGATAAATTAGAATTAGGATTCCATTAAACACCATGTCCGACACAATGAAATGTGTGGGAATGTAGAGCTTTGCACAATGTTCATTAGTTATTCACTAGATACCAATACTTAATTCATAAAAGAAACTGACTATACTTTCAATGATACTTGGAAATATGAAAATAATATTAGCAATAACAATTTTTAATGCCAATATATTTATCAATTAATAATATAGTTGACAAAAATAATTATTAAATAATAGAATAATTTTCCAAAAATATAAAAAATCAATTAAATAACCATATTATTATTATTAATAATTGGCTAACGAACGGGGGAAGGAGCGATGGCGTTTTGCTGCAGTTAGGGTTTTGACAGTCCGGGCAACCTGCGGCGGCAGGGTTCCTGCACTGAGCACTCAGATCTGACAAGGGCAGCGGGCATTCCAGGTTGCAGGCAGATCAGGCGGTCCTAATGGCACCCCTGCAGGGGGATGGGGCAGCGTTTCTGCCCTTTATCGGAGGCCAGCAAGGACCAGAGGGTAATCCAAGCACCGTTTCAACGAATCAAGTCCAACCCACAGGGGAACAGCAGAACACGGCGGATCCACCAGCTTCAAATGATCAACCAAAGGTTAGCTCTTCCACTTGTAAACTGGTTGCTATTCATAGGCCAGAAGTTGAACTGCCCAGTGATAGAATAAATGGAAGAATTCAATATATGAAAGACCACGCCCTTATTGGCAAATTTATGGGCTTCTGGCCCAATGAAAAAGCTCTAAGAGGATGGATCAATCACAAATGGAAGCCAAAGGGTGAAATAACCCTTCTCTTAGGTCCAAAAGGATGTTTTACAGCCATTTTCAACTGCCTGGAAGACAGAAACAGAGTTTTCGATGGGGGGCCATATTTCTTCAACTCTGCTGGGCTCTACCTCAGAGAATGGGTCGCCCGCTTCAATCCTGACAAGGAAGACCTTAGCTACGCTCCAGTATGGATCAGACTATATTCACTGCCATGGGAATATTGGGGTGAAGACTCTTTAAAATCCATTGGATCGGTGATAGGAGATTTTGTCAAAGTGGCAGAAGAAACCAAAACGGTGAGATACACGACATATGCCTCATATGCCCGGATATGTGTCTACATGGATCTAAAGCAGCCTTTGCCAGACACGGTAAGACTCTTCCATGAGGATCATGATTGGATCCAAGCGATTGACTATGAGCAGGTGCCTTTTCGCTGCAGGAAATGTCATGTTATTGGGCATCTCTTCTGAGATTGTCCCCTGAACAAGAAAGAGGAAACCCCAATGAATCAAGAATCACAACAGCAAGAGGGCTTCACAAAAGTGACAAACAGAAGGCGTGGAGGAAAGAAAACGAATGCACCGCCGAAGCCAACACCTGCAGAGAACTCCATACCCTCTACCAGCAATAGCTTTGAGGTGCTAGCAAAAACGACAACACAGGAGGAACCCAGCAAGGAACAGCCAGCTCCTAAAGCATCTACGCAGGAGAAACCAATCTCAACCCAGCAAAATGAAAAAACTCAGCCGGTTTCAGAATCCTGGAGCAATCCTGCAATGGACATTGATAATCCTTCACAGAGCAAGAATAAAGGGAAGGAGGCAGAAGAAAATCCGCACGACATACATTTCATGGAAGACGACAGTGAACCTATAGATATTGGGGAATTCGACTTGCTGGGTCTGGAACAAGCCTGCAAATCAGGCAACTTTGACAAGATCCATGAAACCCAAGTCGACAACTTAGTGGAAATATTAAACAAGGCCCAAAAGAAATACTCCCTAGGAGTACAAACAGGTAGTAAGTGGGATGGCAAATTTGCATCCAAAGACAGCAAGAAAAGAGGAAGGAAAACAACATTGGAAAGAACAATCAAGCTTGGCGAAGTCCTGGTTGAGTCTGGCAAATATGCCAAACTCACCAAGTATTTCAACACCAACTTCAAACCCTCTCAATGAAGCTAATATCTTGGAACATAAGAGGGCTCAATAGCCCCAAGAAAGGGAAACTCTTAAAAAATTTGATCATGGAAGAAAAACCATCAATTCTATTTCTACAAGAAACTAAATGTACGTTGAATTTTTTGGAAAAAGCGGCTGCTAAAGCATGGCCTGGAGGTCAATTGATAGCAGTAGACGCGCAAGGGGCTTCAGGTGGACTCGCTATCTTATGGGATGCAAGAAGGATACAGTTAAATAACATTCATGCTAACAAAAACTTCATTCAAGCTGTTTTTCATCTTCTGGGTACAAACATTTATGGCCACCTCACGAATGTTTATTTCCCACAAGAAACGTAGCAGAAGGTAGCAATTCTAAAATCAATAGAGCAGCTAAATATAGATAGGATGCATCTGCTTTGGGTGACAGGAGGAGACTTTAATAGGATAGCTTCATCAGAGGAAAAGCTCGGAGGCCGCTGCAGAACCAACAAGGATGGCACGCTTCTAAAGGATTTTATACAAAGTAACTGGCTCATAGATCTACCTACAGCTAATGGCCTTTACGCATGGACGAACAAATGGGTAGCTCCCATGCAGATTGCCTCCCGTCTGGATAGGTTCTTGATCTCAGATAACGCTGTTAATGTCGGAGGAGAATTCACAGCCCACATCATTCCATTTTCAGGTTCGGACCATTGGCCCATAGAGATGCTCTGGAATAGGCCAGGCAACAATATCAAAAAACCTTTTAGATTTGAAGCTTTCTGGCTTTCACACCCAGAATTCAAGGACTTCATAACCACTACATGGCAAAACAGCAATCCAATCGAGCACTCCAAAATGGAAAGATTCCAAAAAAAATTACAGTTGCTCAAGGGAGAAATCAAGCGATGGAATAAAAATACCTTTGGCAACATTTTTAAGGAAAAGGATAAGATCCTCCAAGATCTCAAAAATATTCAGCAGAGATTAATCCTAGAAGGGAGATCAGAGGAGCTAGCGCTAAAGGAACAAGAAATGGAAGGCAAACTTTTGGAACGAGAAAGACAAGAGGAAATGCTATGGAGACAGAAATCCCGAATCCGATGGCTGAAGGAGGGGGAGAAGAACACCAAGTTCTTCCACAGAACCACAGTGCAAAGAAGAATGCACAACCAAATCTCACAGGTAACCAACGCCCAGGGAGACAAATTGGAGACCCAGGAAGAAATAGAAAAGGAATTCCTTCAATATTTTAAAGCAATGAGTCAGGAGCCAAACATCAACAGAGAGGAGGCCATAGACAACATTACAGGGCACATTCCGCGGCTGATAACTGAGGAGCAGAACTCCCTGCTTCTCAAACCCATTAGTCTCCAGGAGGTTGAAATAGCTGCAAAATCATTAAAGGCCAGCAAAGCTCCGGGTCCCGATGGATTCTCGTCAAACTTTTTCCATTACTTTTGGGAATTAATTAAATGGGAAGTGTGGCAAGTCGTGGAAGAATCACGCAGCCTGCGCTGGATGTATCCAGGACTAAATGCAACTTTTATAGCTTTAATTCCTAAAGCGGAGGACTCCAACTCCCCTGATAAATTCAGGCCTATCACCCTGTGCAATATCATTTATAAGATTGTCTCAAAGGTAGTGGCGCTAAGACTAAAACCGCTTCTCCCAGGCATCATCTCACCAGAGCAATCCGGATACGTCGAAGGAAGGCAAATCACTGACGGAATAATTCTCTCTCATGAAATAATTCATTCACTAAAGCATTCAAAAAAACCAGGTATGCTTCTAAAAATTGATCTTTCAAAAGCTTTTGATAGTATAAGCTGGGATTACATGCAAAAAATTTTAAGTGCGTTCGGTTTTGCCAATGCATGGATTAGATGGATCATGAATCTTGTCTCTTCTTCCTTCTTTTCTATCTTGATCAATGGGATTACCTCCTCAACTTTCCATCCCTCAAGGGGACTGAGACAAGGTGATCCTCTGTCTCCGTTCTTGTTTATCATAATGGCGGAAGGCTTGGGAAGAAGCCTCAACACTGCAGTCCAATCCCGTGCTCTCAAAGGCATTAATCTCCATGATGCTCCTACAGTTTCCCAACAGCAATTTGTAGACGACAACATGATCTTCGGCCACTCTTCAGTCCAAGAAGCCCGTTCTCTAAACTCTCTACTTAACAACTTCTCTGCAGCCTCCGGAGCTTGTATTAATAGAGTCAAATCCCAGATATTCTTTTTTAATACTCATCCGACTACTCAGCGAGCCATAGCCCGAATCCTGGGCTTCTCCATAGCTTCTCTGCCCTCCAAATACCTAGGAGCCCCCCTCCTAGACTCTGCTCAGAAACGCTCATCTTGGACTTCTCTTCTGGAAAGGCTGGAAGCAAGACTTTCGCTTTGGACCCACCGCTCTCTAAACATGGCCAGCCGCCTTGTGCTCATCAAGGCGATCTTGCAATCCATGACCTTATACTTATTCTCAATATTGGCAGCACCAAAGTGGGTTTTAAAAGCCATCAAAAAGTTGCAACGAAACTTCCTTTGGGGCAGTACCGGTCTTAACAGGAAATGGGCATTAGTCAAATGGGAGAAAGCATGTCTCCTGAAGAAAGCAGGAGGAATTGGTCTTCGAGATCCTGAACACAGCAATGTGATCATGGGAGCTAAAATATGGTGGAAATGGTTAACTTATCCAGGAACACTATGGGCCAGATTCTGGACAGCAAAATATGCCAGCAATCAACCTCTGGAGGAGCGTATAAGAATGACAGAAATAAGCAAAGGCTCAACCATATGGAATTCCACGATATTGCATAGAGATCTTATCCAAAAACATAGTTTCTGGGAGGTAAAGGACAGAGGCACAGCACGTTTTTGGACTGATTCATGGCAGCAACTTCCAAGTATCGCTCACACAATCCAAGATATTCCAGCGCATCATATTCAACTGCAGGAAACGGTAAATCAATTCTGGAAGGTCAATCCTGAGTCTGATCACCGAACCTGGCGAGTGGTACAAGAAATTATTCCAGATAGCCCGGAGGAGGTTCAACGGTCTCTGGCTGAAGAGCTCCAAAAAAGAAAGATTCTCAAAGAGACAGATCAGGATAAACTGAGGTGGGGATATGAAGAGAAAGGTACATATACCACCAAAGAAGAATACCTTATTATTCTCAAAGATCAGTTGACCAAGGACAAGTTATGGGAGAAAATATGGAGCTCCCCGATCTGGCCAAAAATCTCCACATTCCTTTGGCTCCTATCTCACAATAGGGTTCTCACCTGGGATAATCTCAGAAAAAGAAAATTCGAAGGACCCTCAATATGTCTCAACTGTAAAATGGAGGAGGAATCGGCTGTGCATCTTATGCAACTATGTCCATTTAGTAGGAAAATATGGGAGAAAGTCACATTTCGATGCCAAAAGGAAGGCCGCGAGATAGGAGATTTAAACAATACTCTATGCAAATGGCCCCAGAAACCTTATCAAAGTAACATCCTCAACTCGCTCTGGCAAATACTCCCGGGAATAGTAATGTGGAACCTATGGAAAGAGCGAAATCGTAGAATCTTCAAAAACCAAGCAATGGATGAGCAACAAGTATGGAAGATAATAAACAAGAATGTACAGGAAACACTATCCATTAAATGTTGGTCCCAGGAGGATTTCCCGTCCAGCGACAAGGAGCAAGCAATATGGAATAATTGGCAAATCCATCTACAATTTTCCAACTCTCTTTCGAGCAACTCTAGTAGACAGCAGGATATCCCTTCAATCTGGTCCCCTCCGCCCATCAATACGTACATGCTCAATTTTGATGGGGCTTCTAAAGGAAATCCTGGACCCACAGGATATGGAGGAGTAGTCAGAAATCATCAAAGTCAAGTGCTCAAAGTTTTCTTTGGCTCCATTGGATGGAACACAAACAATGTGGCTGAACTAGAAGGACTCTGGAGAGGACTTAACATTGCTCAGTGGGAAGGACTCACTCCTCTAATTGTGGAAGGGGATTCACAAATCATTATCAACATGGCTACTAAGATACAACAAGGAACAGAGGCTCAGAAGGTCAGTAGGAGCTGGAGAATGGTTACTAGGCTGGAGCTTCTTCAATCTTGGCTAAGGGACAACAAAGCAATAACCTTTAAGCACATCAGGCGTGAAGGGAATAAACTTGCTGATTTCATGGCAAATCTAGGAGTGGACAGAGGGAGGGACCATTTCGAAGGTTCACTTCAAGGTAATGTCTCGGAGACATAATGGTCCACCTATCAGGAGATACTAAGGAACGATTCTAAGAGGAAGGCTCAAGATCACCCAGATGCGGGTGTTATTATATGCATTTAAGATTATGCGTCCTCCACGCGGTGCGCACAAGACGCCACGCCACAGACAGGTGAAAGCCATGTGTTCTGGGCTGGCTTCTGTCCCAAGCGATTTAACTAGCCTTAATGGCTCTTTAATGCTGTTGAACTCCCAAGATCTCGACAACAGATATCTCAGGATGGCGCAAAAATTCCTCATTCCCTGGTTGCAGTTCGGCTCTGATCTGAAACGGTTAACAGTTGACGTCCACGCGGAGGAGGGAGGCTCTGAGGGATGCAAGCCCACCCTCGAGTCCATCCCCTGTATAATTCTTGTGTTTCTTCCCCATTATTCCCAGGCGAATTTGAAGCTGGACATTGGGTTGCTGAGCCACCGAGGAAACCTCTGCGAAGGAACTCTTATTGGCAGACGGAGGCATAAGGAAGCTGTTGGGTATCTTGGGTCCATCATGGCGCCTCGCACTAGGCATCTTGGGCCTCGCAGGGGGCGTAATTATGGACAGCGAGGTAGCACTAGAGGTAGGGGCCAAGCAAGCCCGAGGCGCATCTCTCCACTGGCTTTTGCTGCGCCTCCCTCCTCTGAGTCGGAGCACTCTGGTTCAGATATTAGTAACTCAGTGCAGACCGCGACCCTTCATTACCATAGAAGGAGGAACAAGCCAGTGGTAAAAGCCATGATTACGGTCATTTTTTCTGAGGAGGATGAGGAGGAAGGTAACTGGAAGGCTGATACAGAGGAAAAGGCGCCTCCCTCCTCGGATAATTCGGACAGTTCTTACAGCCCTGAGTTACAGAGCAGGGCAGATGAGGAGAGCACCCATGGATTTTCGGCGGAGCAGGCTGAAGCTCTAAAGGAAATTGGAAGCCTCAAAGGCAAAGAGCCCATGGCGACGTCTGAGAATCCACCAGAAGCTCTAATGGAGACTCAAAGTAGCAGGCCTTCCTCCCCTCAGAGCAAAATCAGGAATGAAGAGTCAGAGGACTCTTTCGACTACACTCTGTATCTTAAACTGCCACCTGGTATTGATCGTCTGGAAGACCTTCCGGAGGGGATGGAGGTGACTTGGGAGCGGGACCCGATTCGTGCAGCAGAGGATAGAAGGAAACGTGAACTGGAACAAGAAGCTGAGGAGCGGAAGAAGCAGAACAAGTAATGGCGGTTGCGTCAGGGGTAAGTCTATGGTCTCAGACGCACGACATTTTTCCTTTTTGTTCAGGTTCATGGGGAGACGGCCTGCAATGGATGCAATTATGCATGGAACCCCTGCTTTTTTGTAATGGGTCTTGCGGTCTATGGCGCAGTAATGGGTCCTATTTCTATGTCTGGTTTCTTTGTCTTGTTTCTATGTCAAACAATGTCGCAGTAAACACTCCTTCTGTTGATGATTTTGTAACCTCGTGCTTGTATAAGCAGAGGATCCAGGTTGTTAAGGAAAGCTTTGACAGAGAACTGAACACACGCTCTCAGAGATTCACACCTCTTGTAAATACTTTTTTGTTCTTTTAATATAAATAGTTTAGCGTTTGCCCAAAAAAAATACTATTATTAATAATTAATAATATTAATAACATATCACCATTAATAAAAATGGCATGAGTTTCATTCATTTTGACGAGCCCTTTCATTTCGATTTCGTATTACATATCAATTTCCAACTCTATTAAACATATTATATACGAAAAAAGTAATATTTTTTAAAACTTTATTTGAAACTTATTTAATTTAATATAGCAAAAACAGGTAATAAAGAATAGTTCAACTTGTATTGCACGAAAACATATTTGTATCGACGGCGTTGACACGGGAAGTCAAATTTGAATTTAAATTTTCCTTTTCTCTCGTTTGGTTGGGAATTTGAATTTGAACTTCACTTATCTCGTTTGGTTCGGTCTGGTATTACAAGTAAGATAGATACAAGGTTCCGAAATTTTACTTTTTATTTAAATCAACGGACGTCCTTACATTTTGATGGAATATATAAAAAAGAGTAGTATTACATATATGAATTCTTCTATCAGCCATATCAAAATACTTTTAAAAAAATACTATTTCTATTATGTTTTTTTTGTTCCACAAAATTTCTGTATTCTATTGCTCTCTATTTTCTGGAAGATATAATCTATTACTGATGCAGGGCTCAGCTAGCCTACAATCCAGGATCTTTTCTCCTCACTCATGCATGTAAAGCATGCGCCTCAAATCAACAACCTCAATACAATTTAATCATTTCATTTAGGATTAGGTCCATGGCTTTACTGCACCCTTCAATCTTTAACAATCTAGCAGCTCAGCGAAAACTGGAGCGCATAGGAACCACGCTGTCCACACAATTTATAACACTGCCTTCTCACCATCTTTGGAATGCACAACTCAATGCTCAGAAATTCTTTGCTATGGAAATTTTATTAGAATCAACGCCAAGCCAATTATATGTGATGCATCAACACGCTCTTTGACAAAATAGGGTAGAGATACTCATTACAGTGATGGTAAGGCCCTCTGCCTCCTAATTTTCCCCGCGCACAGGTACTGATCTACTATTATATACACATCATTTCAACCTTCTCCATGTGGTTTAACAAAGAACTTGACCCCGCACACACACAGGATTGTAACCAACAGCACCCACGCGCATATAGCTCTGCCCCTATCCGCCTGAAGAATCACAACCCACAATTGAATGGCGCAGTCCTGTATTCAATTGAATAAAAAAAATGCCACATATATATATTCTGTCCTCAGCGCAAAAACGCATTCACAATCTGGAACTATATGGTTCGAATAACACGCATTGTTCAGTTTCGTATGTGCTTTATTTAACCATGCCACAAGTTTATTAACACACAGGCCTGCCTTGAGCCAGATGGTTGAAAATCGCCTTCAAGTTGGAGAATCCGTTGCCAAAAGAACTAATACCCGCGCTATATGTTATCATCTGAATAGATTCACCACTGTAATTAACACACACCTGGAGATGGCGTTATACCTCTGTATAGAAAATTGTAAAAAGCGCTCCTCGCATATACAACACATGCGTTGTTTGATTCTTTTGATCTGGAATTGTTCTTGCTTGAACCGCTGCCAGCGCCATTACTCGATTGCATTGAGACCCATATTTTTATATATTACATAAAAGTCAATTCACCCATGTTTAACAAGATATTCATGAAAGACATCTACGCTTACAGGCGTTAATACATAAGTGGAGGAAATTTCAAAACAATTTAAGTGATTTCATAACCATGCAATCTACATATATATGATTTAAAATAAAACATTTACTTACAAACTTGGCAAGATAATCAGAACTGATGGCCCTTTACAACTGCCCTAAGGCTCCCAACTAGAACCCTCTCACACTCTATCTCTCACTCTCTCTCTCATGAGCTGAGAGCTTGCTGCCACTTTTATTTATAATAATAATGGATACATAGATCAGCCTTATCTCCTAGAAAAAGCATGATTTTTCCCTTTTTACACAATGATATAAAGCTGGAAGCTTTATTCCCTATCTTTATCCTAATTTTGACTGGAAAAAACATAGAAATTTTATCCTCATTCTTTTTCTAACTATTCAGTCATAGTCTTTTTCTAAATAAAAGAATATTTACAACAAAATATCTAAAATTACTACACCCCCTCTTTATTCTATATTTACAAATGAAAAACGGGCTTGATGCTCCTGCATCAATTACAAAAGTGCATATTACCATTAGAAGTAAACAAAAAATATGTTCTTATGCATAGTTTATACTATCCATGTTGGTCATGATATCTTGTTCAAAAATGGAAAAGAAGAATTTATCTTTGTGGTTTTATTAAAAAGTAGATCAGCAAACTTTTTTGGTTTTTGGTAAATATAATAAATTTAATGGAATATACCTATACTTTGATAGGACAATTCAGGGTTGTGATTTTTTTTTTTTTTTATTTTTTAAATATTGAACAGGTTATTATTGATTAATATTTAATATTTTTTTGTTTTGATTTTTTTTTTTAATTAATATTCAAACCAAGTAATTGATTTTATTAATTATTATAATATCTCAATATGATAATTTTTTTACAAACTAATAGAAAGCGGCTTTTATTTACAATTGATGAGGTAATTGTTGAAGATTTTACTTGATGAGGTGTAATTGGTTGGAAAATTTAATAAATTTATGCTAGTTTAATATTTTTGATAATTAATAAGTATTAAAATAAATATATTAAAAATAATTTTAAAATTAAAATTTGATAAATTTTTTATTAGATATTTGATTTTATAATTAAACTAATTTCAATTCTTAAAGTAATCTAATAGGAATAACAATGAATTTTTTTTTAAAACAGAGACAAATGACTTACTATAAAGAATTTTAAATTAAGTTCTGAACTTTGTCTTCCAAGTAAAAAAATATTTAAATTAGTTTAATTATCCATATATATTATTATTTTTAATAAGAACGATATAAACATTTAATTAAAACCATTGTATCTATTAAATATTATGAAAGATAATAATACATCAAATAAAAAAATATATAAAATCAAATAAAAATGAGTAACTAAATCAAAATGCGAATGAAATCAAGTAATTCATTTAAATAAATAAATAACATCAAATTTCTCACCATCTAGGAATGAGAAGCTAATATTGTATATTATACCGTGTCTCCATTAGCCTCATAGTTATTACACTCTTTCTCTCAATACAATGTGCTCGGCAAGTGCATTTATGTCATCGCAACTCAAATTACCACCCAGAATGATGTGTAACCTCTAGGTCATCAAGCTTGAAATTTTGTTTATTTTGTGTCAAAATAAATAAAAAAATTAAATAACTATACAAAACATTTAAATAAGGTAGACTCATAAAAAAAACTTATACGTTAAGAAATTGGATTCTTCTCAAGAAATTGAATCTTTTTCACTCACTTTAGATCTGCATTTAAGATAAATCTATGCTGATTAAAAATTCATTACATCTACGAAAGGACAAAAAAAACATCTTTGTAATACTAGTTCTCATTTATTTATACTAATTTTAATGAAATTAATTAAGCTTTGTAATAATGGTTAAAAAAGTATTTATTAAATGAGAAATTGTTTAAATTCTAAATAATTAATAAATATTTACATCAAAATTATTTATTAAATCAGAAATTGTTCATTCACATACCTAAATAACTCATAGTTAATGATAATTAGTCATAAATCTAAGTTACTTACAGTTCATGATTTAATTTGACAATGATCTTAATGTTTATACTAATGAAATCACATGCAATAATGATTAAAACAATATTTATTAAATGAGAAATTGTTTAAATTCTAAATAATTAATAAATATTTACATCAAAATTATTTATTAAATCAGAAATTGTTCATTCACATACCTAAATAACTCATAGTTAATGATAATTAGTCATAAATCTAAGTTACTTACAGTTCATGATTTAATTTGACAATGATCTTAATGTTTATACTAATAAAATCACATGCAATAATGATTAAAACAATATTTATTAAATGAGAAATTGTTTAAATCACAAATAATTAATAAATATTTGAATCATAACTATTTATTAAATAACATGTTTACTCATATACTTGAATTACTAGAAATTAGTGATAAACCTAAAAAATGAAACATAGAATTAGTCAATTACTCATAAACCTAAATAAACCATATTTACTTATAGTTAATCATAATTATTCATTAATCTAAATTACTCATAATAACCTAAATTAATTGTTGACTATAAATTAACTATGTGGCACTATAAATTAACTTTGGCACCCAAACAAGTGGAATATATTGTTCTATTAGCTGTGCATTGTAAAGAATGTCACATCTTTTTCTACCAGCCTTGTAAAATATTTTTTGAAAAAATTACATATAGCTTTCAAACACTATTCTATTCAATTGGATGGATGTCTTACTCCTGAAATTCTCACATTGCATCTATTAGCAAGACATCAATATATTTCAATTCTCTTTCTTATTCTATTAGAAAATTGTATTGACAACATCATCAAAGGCATATCCATTTCTATTAGCAAGCTATCATTATATTTCAATTCAATTTTTTGATTTGTTGAGATAGATGTCCCTTTTAAAATTACTCAAAGTATTTAGATCTATATGGAATAGGAATTCAAGGTTGAATTTAAACATTTGATTTTGATATTTGGAGAAAAAATCTAGAGAGATATAGAAATTTCCTCCTTCGAGAATGCCTTGGTAGGTGTAGATTTCATAGTTGTATCCACTTATTTTATGGAAATTCAAAGTATTTAGATCTATATGGAATAGGAATTCAAGGTTGAATTTAAACATTTGATTTTGATATTTGGAGAAAAAATCTAGAGAGATATAGAAATTTCCTCCTTGAAGAATGCCTTGCTAGGTGTAGATT
>APFE030527848.1:0-22026 GCA_000404065.3 Pinus taeda
ATTACTCTCTGAATAATAAAATCATTGCTATTCTGTGTTCTGGGTATCTTTTCTTCGCATATTCTGTGTTCTAGGTATCTTTTCTTCGCATATTCTATATTTGGGTATCATTTGCAGGTTAAGAGCATAACATAGCTTCACAAAGCCATGGGATCCCTTCATCAAAGGTATTGTGGCATGAGAGAAACCTCCAGACTTAGAGAGATTGTGGAATGATTTCATCCAAGAAGAGATTCAAGAGGAATATCTATATGGAGTCTAGCAAAAGGGTGATTATGAGAAAATGCCCTTGCAATTCAAGGAAGGATAAGGGGAGGACCAACAAGAACACTAGCGGGGAGGCCACCTCTCAAGATGAAAAGAAAAAAGACAACCTCCAGACTTAGAGAGATTGTGGAATGGTTTCATCCAAGAAGAGATTCAAGAGGAATCTCTATATGGAGTCTAGCAAAAGGGTGATTATGAGAATTCACCCTTACAATTCAAGGAAGGATAAGGGGAGGACCAAGAAGAACACTAGCGAGGAGGCCACCTCTCAAGATGAAAAGAAAAAAGACATAATCAAGGTGAAACGCTTTGCTTGTCAAAAATTTGGCCATTACGCAAGTCAATGTCTGAACAACAAGAAAGGCAAGGGAAAGGCACAACAAGTTGTAGCAATAGTAGGCACACAGGTTAGGGAGTTTGCCACCAAGTTCGAGTAAGAGTTCTTGTTGGTGTCTTCTCTTTCAGGAACTATAGCCAAGCATGCATCGTTCGTGGATAGTGGTGCTTCTTGTCACATGACGGGATCACGAGTTATTCACCAGTATTTCAAAAGGTTGACTTGGAGCTACATGTGGAGCTTAGGAACAATGCCAAGTGTATTGTAGAGGGTGTTGGGACTATCCAACTTCAACTAGAGCCACGAGGTCCTTTGAGGTGACACTTGTGTTATATGTTACAGGGCTAACCAAGAACCTACTCGTAATCTCAACTATGGAAGAAAAGGTGGATGAAGTTAATTTCCAACATGGACAAGTACTTGTCAATCTGAGAGCTTCTAGTCTGTTCAGGAAAAGTAATTCGAGGCGAAGAGGATAATGTGTACATGTTAAATGCTCAACCTAAGTGTACCCTAGTTCATGAAAGTAATAACTTATGCGAGTTATGGCACTTGCATCACATATCTTTACCAATATTAAGGGAGATTATCACTAGTCTTCCAGAATTTAGTGTAGAGCAGTATGGTAAGTACAAAGGATGTGCACTTAACAAATATGTAATGTCCCAGACGGGATATTTTGCTAATTTTGCAATAATCTAGCTTAACCAAAAATTCTTCATAAAATAACCATTCAATTAACAGAAGATTTCCATGTAAAATATAACAGATAGAATGCATGCAATTCCATAACACGATAAGTAGAAAATAATCTCAGCTTTATTATAATATAATTGGGGTTTAAATGTTGATATAATAGAATAGTTGAGATGGGAAACTAGCCTCAAGAATTTGCTCCCCTGTTGTGTTGGCCCTCCAAAAATTGAATTGAAATCAATCACTGTACTTGTGAATTTTGGTTGAATCCACCAAGGAGATGAGGTGGGTTTTCATCCACTCTCACCAAAATCACCCAAGGGTTTCCGTCCTAGGGCTACTGCTTTACTAGAGAACCAAGTTCTCAAACCTCTCCACAAGAAGAAATCACAAATCTAAGATATCTTCCAATGGCCTCCTCCTCCTCTTTTATAGATCTGATGGACTCCTATTTTATTATTATTTTAATCATGAAGCACTTTTCCCTCTTTTATTTCAATTAAAATATTCTTTTTAATGCGAGAAAAGGGTAAATTTGCCACCATGTCTCCTCAGGTCACTGAAACTAACATCTAACCATCCCATCCTGTAGATCTTCTCGTTCTAGTTCCAACGAGCTACTACACTAAGGTGTTTTGTCAAGTATTCCTCCTGGAATGCCACCTTAACCGTAATTAATTGAGTCAGGCCCAATAATAACTCCCTTTTTTGAAAGTTCCGTAATGCACCGGAACAAAAGGCAAATTGTGCAGATGATGGCATATACCAAGAGAATGCCATCAGACCTCATAGAAACTCTTCAAAACCCCTCCAAAAGCCCCTAAGCCCGTTGATGACACCAACCTGCATCTGTGACTTGTCTGCCCCCAACTCTAAAAGTCCATCCTAACCATGTCATAAGGAATGCCAAAAAAAGGAACATTACAAATCCTCCCACCCCAAGATTGATCGCCCTCAAGAAATCCAAACCTGTGGGCCAAACTGGTGGCCCAACGCAACTGAGAACCAATGCCCAGATCCCATAGAAACCGTTGGGTGATGCTAGGCCTCTATATCAACCCACCAAGAACGGATCCCTTAATGCTCAAATCCCTGACCAATCTATGACTGAACCTGTCATCAACAAATCCTCGTGGATCCCAATGCCACCAATAACAAGCATCAATGCTCCACGGCTCCTGTTGTGCTATAGCTCCAACTGTGAATGCTACCCCACCAACTGTGTACCAACTCATCACCTCTCTCAAGTCCAACCCCTGACTCAATCCAATGCTAATCCTACTCTCCTGATGCCACGATAGAATGTTGAAGAGTTGTCGACATGTATTCCACTGCCACTGCCAACTGGAGCATGTAGTCTCTAACATGTCTGGGGGTCTTTGCTCTACTCTACCCCTGACTAAGGATATCACACCATCAATGGGATACCTACTCATGATCTCCCGCCAATCTAGGGCATGGACTCCGATGTAAGGAACAAGTATACTATGTTGATGTTGATCCATGCTCAACCCATGCTGCCCTACCTAGTCAAACAACAATATCCACTGATAGAACCATGTCTCTCTCCCTACGATGCATACGAGTGGCCAAAATGACTTGCACGCCCGGTCTATGTACTCCTAGAGAGGGTTGTTGCTCGAAAACACTATAGCTCTGTTGGCTTCCACTGCATCTATCTACACATCATCAATGGGCCGGCCCAAACATGGAAACTCTTTGGGTAACCATCTGGCATTCGATACTCTTTAAGAATGTGGTAGGGCATTCAAGATAAGGGTACTTGTGGATTGATATTCTTTGAGGATTAGCTACCCAAGATAAGAATAGTCCAATGGAAGGTCATACTCTGTGAACACCCGTGGGGGGTATGTACCAATGTTTTAAAACTCCGACTCCGACTCCAACTCGGTCGAGGATCGACTCCGACTCCGACTCCGAAATGGTAATGACTCGGTCGGCTCGATTTCAATGACTCGGTCGTTGTAAAAAATACATTAAATATTTATTTTTTTAATAAAAAAACATAATTTTAAAGATTTAAACATAATTTTAAAGATTTTCATTCATGTTTCCAAACACACAGCATTATAATATAGATGGAAGACAACATATGATCAAAGTAGGCTCATGAACCAATCCATTATATCAAAATGGTACCCAATGGCAAACATAGTCAACTGTCATACATGATCAAAGACTCAAAACAAAAAACACATAACCAAGGTGGCTAGAAATGGCCTCTACAACAAAAGTAAACTGTGACGGTGACCAGACTCCAGTACTAGTACTACTGGCTAGTAGCTACTGCCAGAGGAGCCAAGATCATGTTGATCAATCTCTGGATCATCATCATTAGAGTCAGACAGGGGGCCCCATGGCTCCTCCTTATTATCATCATCATCTCCAACTGCAACTGTAGAAGTGGTACCACTAGCAGGCTGTGCAACTGCAGCAGATGCAAGCTGAGATAGAGTAGATATGCGGCTGCACTTCTGTCATGGCTAAGCAGAGGAAGCACCTACAACTAGAGTCCTTACTGGCTGTGAGACTGAGGCTGGTGGATTGGGATCTACATTCAACTGAACAACATGTTCAAGTTCAACTGATGTCTCAATATCTAAATCTAAATCAAGATCCTCATCAGGATCAAACTCTGTTGGACGACTCTCCACTACCCAATCTGATGTTGGATCAATGTCTTCCAACACAATGGGATCTGAATCAGGTCTTTTGTTCAGCAATTGGTTTCGTCTAAGCCGAAGGTTGTATTGGACATAAACTAGATCATTTAACCATTTTTTATCCAAACAGTTTCTCCTCTTTGTGTGAATCCTCTCAAAGACGGACTAATTGCGCTCACACCCAGTTGCACTGCAAGTTTGACTCAAAATACGAATTGTAAACCTTTGCAATTCAGGACAATGGCCACCAAAGGCCTCCCACCATTGTGCTGCAAAAAACATAGGAGTGTAATGAGTTAGCTCAACAAAATTACAAATTATATCTAACTTTCAAATTATAAACGATTTAACAAACTTTAAAAGAAAAAGTAAAGCTATTAAGAATTTGGAAATTGAAATTTTTATTTACCTAGCTCATCTGCTTCTCTTGCAATCTTTGCTAGGTTCTTCCCAAAGGTACCTGAGGCATCGCTGAAGGTTGTGACTTGTCGATGTATCTCCAGCTAATCAGACTCCAATGGGATCATGCGATCAATGCAATCAATCAGTCCATCTCTGACCTTCCCCCTCAAAGCTCCTGACTCCTTAGCTTTATAATGATACCATGGGTTCAAAAAATACCCAGCTGCATGCATAGGGCGATGGAGTTGATTGTTCCATCTTTCATCAATGATTGCCCAAATGGGCCCATACTTTGCCACTCTATCCTTGTATACCGTCTTTATTTGCTCCTTTGCTTGACCCATAGCCTCATAAATGAAGCCCATAGCCAACCTTTCCCCATCCACCAACCGCAACACCTTAACTAGTGGCTCAGCAAGCTTCACAATCTCTTTTGCCTTTCTCCAAAAAGTTTCTTCATAGACTTTCTTTTTCAATTCTTTGCCTTCCGGTTTGTTAGACCAATTGCTTTGATTCCATTCATCACTGGAAAACATCTTTTGCAAGTTTCTATGTTGGGAAAGCATAGATTGCAATGTCAAAAAATGTGTAGCAAATCTAGTGATGGCAAGCCTAATAATATCCTTGCCCCAGTGTGTTTCCTCATGAGGCTCAAAATCAATGTATGATTGTAGATAAAAAAAATTATGCTTTTGGCATGATCTATAGTGTTTTTGATCCAATCTAATTTTCCAATATCCTCAAGCATGAGGTCTATGCAATGTGCAGCACATGGGGTCCAAAAGATGATCTTGTGTTTTTCCTCTAACAGTTTACCAACAAGAACATAGTTAGAGGCATTATCTGTGATGATTTGAACAACATTAGCTACCCCCACCTCCTCAACAACCTGATCCAATAGCTGAAACAACAAGTGGCCATCTTTTACCTTATCAGATGGATCAACTGATTTTAAAAACATGGTTCCCCATGGGCAGAAGACAAGAAAGTTTATGATGGTACGGTTTCTTTGATCAGTCCATCCATCTGACATGATGGTACATCCTGTTCTTGCCCATGAGTCCTTGAACTCTTTCAAATACTCATTAATGGATTGAATTTCATTCTGCAAACGACACCCCCTTAGCTCATGCATAGTAGGGCGCTTGAAGCCTTTTCCAACAACATGTATGGCATCAAATATAGGCTCATAATATGGTGAACGAGCAGCATTAAAGGGGATATCAGCATCATACCACCATCTAGCTATGTACTCACAAGCAGTCTCCCTCAATTCTTTCTTCCAATGGTCATCTAAAGTGGGCTCCATTTGACTTTTACTAACTTCAGGACCATGTGCATCTGATGGAGAGGAGGGAGTGAAATAACTTTTGATAGTCACATCACCCTTTTTCATTCTACCCTTTCCCTTATCTTGACCAGAACCAAAAGAGGGAGGAACATATCGGAAAGGGTTGGATGTATCAGTTTGAGGGATAGAGGAAGAACCCTCAAAATCATAATAGGGGTTTGTAGCCATCATTTTTTGTATCTCCCTCTTCCTCCCAATTCCAGCCTCTATGTCTCTTTGCCTAGCCTTATCTTCTTTAAATTTCTCAAAGTTAGCGAACAATTGCTTCCTAATCTCCCCAATTTCTGGTGAGGTACATGGGGTAATTTGGATTCTAATCCCTGCCAAGTGTTGTTTCAACGTATTAATGCCCCCAGGACCTTCCTTAATTTTCCTATGGCAAAATTTGCATTGCATTTGACTATCAACCATTTCAACATATGCCCAAGCAGAATCTCTCGCTCTAGGTACCATTTTTTGACTAGGAAATGAAAGCAAACAATTTGAAAATGAAAAAAAAAAAACGTTGATTCAATGTTCATTTCTTTGACAAAAAACACTCTCTAGGCTTTCTAAATATGCACCTAAAATTTAATAAGCAAAAACAGATTTATAGAGGTGAAAAAAAATACCTCCAGGCACAAACTGCCTCCTCAAGCTTGCTCCAAGAATCAGTTCCTCAATGCTGCTCCAAATGGCTGCCCAAGAAGCTCCTCACTCCAGCTACAATGCTCCCCCAAGACTCCTCACTGCTGCTCCAAAAACAAGCTCAAGAACTGCTCACTAACTCTCAAAGAAGTTCTCACTCAAATGCATGAGATTGTTGTGAGAGAATGAGAGCATTTGAGTGTGTTAAATAGGGTTTGGGAGGGGGAAATGGACCCCAATTAACATTTAGCTAATTCATAAAACACCTTGAAGTCCAAAACAATCAGCAAACACCTTAAAATTTCATTAAAATAATGTTAAATCGTTGTTTTACTGGGGTTATGGGCTGCTGTTTGTGACTCAGTCGAGTCAGTACGGAAACGGCCGAGTTGGCCGAGTCATGGCTGACTCGGCCAAACGAGCCGTTTCTTCAACCGAGTCACTCCTGAGGGCATCGAAACGGACCAACTCAGCCATTTCCGTTTCGAAACGGCCGCTTTTAAAACTATAGTTCAGCTCCAACAAGATAGTGGACCCCGCGACCATCACAGAGGGTACCGGCATTACCATGATGGTGACATCCACCGTACAGCGGGTAGATTCCACTTGCCTACGTTTGATGGTTCATCAAACAGTTCGGCAAAGTCTTGGGTGGAGAAGCTGGACATTTATCTCCAGCGTAACCAGATGTCGGAGACAGAGGCCATCAAGGTGGCAACATTGCATTTGCATGGTGAGACTCAGGATTGGTGGTTTCATGGGATGGTTACACTCAGACACTCCACAATGACGACATATGTCGAGCTCACTAGGAGATTGATGGAGCGATTTGATTGGAGGGATCCAGAGCAGCATTATGTTGAGCTAACGAGGCTCAAACAGATAGGGAGCCCAGAGACCTACATTGCAGATTTCTTGAGGGTCTCAGTGATAGTGCCAGATCTATCCACGACACAGAGGATCTATATGTATGTTGAGGGGTTAGCAAAGCCACTTTGGGGTTTAGTCTGATCCACTAGACCAGCCACACTCCAGGACACCATTAGCAAGACCCGGGACTTACAAGATGTCTTACCCAGGACTTGGACACCTTACCCCCAGAGACAGACTTTCCAGTCTAAGGGGATGGATGTGAGGATTCCACCTCCAAAGGGGAATCCAAGACGAGCAGAGATTGACGATGATGCCAGGAGGGAGCTGAAGAAGAAGCGGTTGTGCTTCACTTGTCAGGAGCCGTGAGCACTAGGACATAGATGTGCTGCTGGCAAAGCACATTTTATTGAGGTCTTCTCCAACAGCAGCGGGGAAGAGGATGATGAGGATGATGTGGAGGAAGGAGATAGTCATGCTGTGCAGGGACCTTTGCCACCTCCACCGACAGCAGCAGGTGGTGCATCTTTTGCACCTACCGGAGGGGCCCTTGCAGCATTGCGAGGAGCTCCCAAGTATTTGACACTACGTGTACGAAGGACAATACGTGGCCAGCGAGTATCAGTTTTGGTTGATAGTGGGGCAACCCACAACTTCATCGATGACCGGATGGTTGAGCGGACAGGTATACAGACAGAGAACTTCGATGGGTTTTCAGTCTTGGTCCCAAGAGATCAGACCATGATGTGTGCTCGTTATGTTCCAGAGTTGTTAGTGACGATGGGCACCTACACATTGACTGACCACTTTTTCGTGGTCAATATTCCAAACACCAACATAATACTGGGCGTTCAGTGGCTTATCACTCTAAGGAAGGTCACGACGGATTGGAAAACCCTAGAGATGGAGTGGGATGATGAGAAGACAGGGAGGCATGAGAAAATACGGGGACAACACACATATCCCCCTCAAACTGTTTCGGCTCATTGGATGGAGGTAGTCTTTCGGAAGGGGGACGTAGAGTGGGCAGTAGAGCTACATGCATCAGAGGCAGGGACTACAGGGTAGACGGTACATCGAGAGATACAGTCCATCCTTGACCGGTATGCCATAGTGTTTGGGGAGATTCCACCGGGACAGCCACCAAACCAAGGGTTTGAGCACACCATTGAGCTTGAGCAGGGCATACAGGTAGTGATTACCAACCCCTATAGGCACCCCAAGGCCTATCAGGATGAGATTGAGCGAGCTATCCAGGAGTTGTTGGCTCTTGGGCACAGTGGGCCGAGCAGGAGTCCTTTCGCTTCTTCCGTGGTGTTGGTGAAGAAGAAGGACAACACATTGAGAATGTGCATTGACTACAGGGCCCTAAACAAGAAGACACTGAAGAATAGGTACACCATACCCAAGATTGACAAGTTGATGGATGAGTTGAGAGGAGCACGGATCTTCTCAAAGATTGATTTGAGATCTGGATACCATCACATTCGCGTGAGGGAACAGGACATTCCCAAGACCGCCTTCTGGTGTCACTATGGGCACTTCGAGTTCTTGGCGATGCCCTTTGGGCTAACCAATGTCTCCGCCACATTTCAGTCCTACATGAATCACATCTTCCGCAGTCGCTTGAGGAAGTTTGTGTTGGTATTCTTTGATGACATTCTCATCTACAGCAGGACTTGGGAGGAGCATCTCCAGCACATTGAGACAGTATTGTGTATCTTGCAGGAGCAGCAGTTCTATGCCAAACTCTCCAAGTGTGAGTTTGGGTTGACAAAGATGTTATATTTGGGGCACATCATAGGGTTGGACGGGGTGAGAGTCCACGAGGAGAAGATCAGGGCCATTAGAGAGTGGCCGGAGCTGAGGAACGTGACAGAACTCTGGGGGTTCATTGGCATTTGTACTTACTACCGGAAGTTCGTCAAGAGTTTCTCACAGCTTGCTACACCCTTGATAGATTTGACGAGGAAGGGGGCTTTCAGTTGGTCGGATACAGCGCAGCGAGCCTTTAACAGGCTCAAGGAGGTTATGAGCAGCTGCCTAGTGCTTGCATTGCCAGATTTCACGCAGCCATTTGTTTTGGAGTGTGATGTGTCGGTACAGGGGATCGGCGTAGTATTAATGCAAGGAGGTCACCCTATAGCCTATGAGAGCTGGAAGCTCCTTCCGCACGAGAGGTTATATTCTATATACGACAAGGAGATGTTGGCCATCATGCATGCATTGGCCAAGTTCCGACAGTATTTAGTGGGTAACAGGTTTAGGGCGAGGACTGATCACAATAGCCTCAGATTCTTTTCCAAGCAGAAGCAGCTACAAGAGAGGCAACAGAAGTGGATCAGTAAGATCCAAGTATATGACTTTGACATTGAGTATGTCAAGGGTAAGAACAATGTGGTAGCAAATCCTCTTTCACGTAGACCAGCCACGTTGTCTCTTATGAGCTTGGACACAGACTGGAGGGCTCGACTCTTAGTACAGTACTCCAAGGACAGGTTTGCATGTGAGGTTTTGGATGGGCAGGTGGCGAATGACAGGGACAGGGTGGTCGATGAGATCATCTACTACAGGTATCGGATCTTCTTGATTGAGGGATCTCAGCTCAAGAAGAAGATACTCCAGGCATCACATGATTCACCATTGGCCAGCCATCAAGGGTTTACCAAAACCTACAAGGCCATCAGAGAGAGGTTCTCATGGAAGGGCCTCAAGGAGGACGTACTCCAACATATCTGGGAGTGCGACATTTGCCATAGAAACAAGGGGGAGATGAGCCATCCCGTGGGTTTATTGCAGCCTCTTCCCATTCCGGAGGGAAAATGGGAGAGTATTTCGATGAACTTCATCACAGGGTTGCCCATGGTACAGGGCAAGGATTGTATCTTTGTCGTCATTGACCGGCTGACGAAGTACGCACATTTTTTTGCCATATCCGCACACTACACAGCAACACAAGTGGCTGAGTTGTTCTTCAGAGAGGTCTTTAGGCTACATGGTCTTCCTAAGACCATCGTAAGTGACAAAGACAACCATTTCATGGGCGGGTTTTGGCACGAGCTTTTGCGGCTAGTGGGGACGGAGTTGACACCAAGCACCAGTTATCACCCACAGACAGACGGACAGACAAAGATAGTTAACAAGTGGCTAGAGGGCTACTTGCGTAACTATGTCAGCGGGTAGCAGAGAGCATGGTTGAAGTGGTTGCATCAAGGGGAGTACTGCTACAACACTACACATCACATGTCCATTGGTATGTCCCCATTCTATGCTTTGTATGGGTATCATCCTTTATCTTTTGTTGACATGATGTTCGGTGATAGCAAGGCTCCTAGAGCCAAGATTTCGATCCAAAAGAGTCAGGATATCCTCCGAGCTCTCAAGGATAACATGGCTACAACGCAGAACCAGCAGAAGCTATATGCTGACAGGGGTCGGGTGGAGAGGCAGTGTGAGGTAGGGGACATGGTCTACCTACGATTACAGCCATATCGACAGTCATCACTAAAGCAAAAGGGGGCTGAGAAGTTCAAGCCCCACTTTTATGGGCCATACAGGGTGATACGCAGGATTGGACAGGTTGCATATGAGTTGGAGCTGCCCCAAGGCAGCAAGATTCATAACGTTTTTCATTTATCATGCCTGAAGAAGGCATTGGGGCAGCAGGTGACAGTGATAGATCAGCTACCCCCATGGATGATGAGGGGCATTTGGTGTTGCAACCAGAGGCTATTATTGATACCAGGGAGAGGCAACTGCGGAGCAGGACGGTCCAGGAATTCTGGGTAAGGTGGAAGAATTTGCCAGATGAGGATGCCACTTGGGAGAGTGAGAAAATCTTGCAGCATCTATCACTTCAGTTGCTTGAAGACAAGCAACATTTTGCCGAGGGAGACTGTAATATTCCTAATTAGCCACGACTAATTGGAATATTCAATTTTACTTAATTTTGCCTTCTATAGTTATTTATGAATAAAAAGGTGAGGGAAAGGGGACATGACTCACTTTTAGAATAAAAGTCACTTCCTAGTAGCACAACGTTGTGACTTAAGGGGAGCCAAAGGGGCCAAAAGGGGGACGCAGAAATGGAGCCCACGTAGACACTTGGAGGGACTGCGCAGTAGGGAAGAAACATGTGGCAAGAGAGGGATTACGTTGGAGGAGGTGGGCCTTGGGATTAAGAGAGGCAAAGGCTATAAAGGAGATAGGAGCTGCCTCATTTTGGCATTCGATTATGTGCATTTGAGCTAGTCACTTCGACTTAGAGCATGCTGGCTGTTTAGCTAGTATGTAGCACTATTTAGTGCATTGAGTGTCTCCGTTCGGAGATCTCACCCTTAGCCCCAGGGTACTTCGAGTGCCTACTCGAGCAAGGTATTTCCATCAACATTTTGGCAGTAGCTTCATCAGCATTTTTGGCAGGAGGATTGAGCATCTTGGAGGACTACGCAGCACTGAGAGGGATGATGCAGTTCTTTCTGGCAGGAGTTCTGGCTTGAGGGTTTGCAATAGGATTTGTGCTGGGACATTGAGCAGGGGATCAACTCTTGCACATTGGAGGGTTTTGGCAGAGGTTTCAAGCAGATTTCTGGAGGGTTTCATTCAGTGGCAGCACAGAGCCTTGAGAGACTGCACAGAACCCCAAGGGGGTGATTTTCGGGGGTCGGCCATTCCAAGAAAGCTTTCTGGCTTTTTCTGGGCTTCAAGAGTAGAGTCCGATTCAGAGTTTCAGCATTTTCCGAGGAGAACAACCCCAACTCCTCACTTGATTCCAACAGTAGCACAGCAGTTCTCTAGCAGCTTCCACGCAGTTCTGAGAGGGGCCATTTCATTGTTATTCTGATTATATTTCTTCACTTGACTGGTGCAAGTCGAGGTGCTATCTTCCTAATCACCTCTTGTACTCTGTCTATTACTCAGTATAATAAAATGGCTTAGCATTTCTCGCTGCATTTCTTGAGTATTTGTTTACGTTTCATGTATACATTGTTGTTTGCTCCACTATCGTTATTTCATCTCTGTGAGTTTTCCGGCTATTATACCACTTGTATGTTTTTCTGGTTGGGGTTTGCTGGTGTTTGAGAAATATTCCTGGAAAGGGATATTACATTCCGGTGGTTCTGGATTTCTACGTGAAGGTAGCTTCTCGTGCGGTGGCTTTCCCTGGTTCGGCATTAGGCTTGCGTGGGCCCAAACTGGCCCAGCATCTATCCCTCTAGATGTTGCACTGCCTCCACTAATGGCTCTCTGCCTCTCTACTGCAAAATGATCACTTAATTCAAATTTCTCAGCTTCCTAGCCCCAGAAATTTCGAACTCTATATCAATTCGTTCTCTCTGTGTGTTTCTAAATGAACGCCAAACCTCCTTCTTATACTTTTCTCGTTGAGACTTCAACAGCCAAGATTAAGTCTCTAATCAACGGCTAAGATTAAAATTTGACTTGATTAAAATTTGACTTGATCCGCTTTCTAGAACATTCTTGCCCATATTTTGATTAATATCTATTAATACTTTAATTTTCCTAAGTTTAGACATAGGAATCCCATTAAAAATATTAATTATTTTAATAAAATACAATCCAGGTGGAATTTCACCAAACGATTTTTGGGTTGTTTAGAACTCATGTGCCTTAGTCTCTCCACCAATTTTCATGGCTAGAGCACATTTGATGCTTCCAAAAACTAACAGTCATGTAGTGCAACTGTCCCATCCTCCTATGCCATAGTGTACATGGTTGCCGCCACCAATACCAAAGCCTAAACTGGTTTCCTCATTAACTTGTATAAGTTGCTCTATCTAACCCCATTGGCCACTGTTGTGTCCAGTCTAGACTCCTCTAGATGAATGAGCACCTTCCCATTCCTGGACATGAGTACATATCATCTATCCTTGACCATTGATACTGAGAACAAGTTCTTCTTCAGTTCTGATATAAATAACACATCTTGGCTTACAACGTCCCTCCTGAATCTAGTTGGAAATTAATGGTTCGAACCCCCTTTACTACATACCAGGCATCATTACGAAGCTCCACCGATAAATCTGAGTCACTCTATGTCAGAAGGCTAAAACACTCCCATCATCCATGTCTCTTCCATATGACATGTGAAAATTCCAATACCGGAATCCTATTGCAGCAACTAGAAATTATACTCCTAATTGTTAATTTAATTTAACAATTGATTTACTGTTTGCTACAACAAATACTGAATCAATCACACTGCAACCTACACAAATAAAATTGCAGAAGAATAAATGCTGAAAGAAATGCTAGCACACACATAAAATAACACAGTTATTTTTGAACTGTTGATTTGGGGTAGCATCAGATGTGCTCTTGCAATGAAAATTGGTGGAGAGGCTAAAGAACATGAGATCTCCAAGATTCAGAAATGGTTTGGCAAAATTATACCCGGTGAAAGAGATACTAAAATAATTAATATTTTTAATGGGTTCCTAAGTCTAAACTTAGGAAAATAAAAATACTAATGAGTATTAATATAAAACTTGGTTAGAAGGTTCTAAATGACATGGATCAAGACAAATCCAATCTTATTCATTGATTAAAGATGTAATCTCGGTCGTTGAAGACTCAACATAAAAAGTATAAGAGGAGACTTGAGGGTAAGTTGAAGATACACCAAATTGATCAGTCAGTTCGATTTTCTGGAGCGGGGTTTGCTAAGAGAAATCGAACCAATGATCAACATTGCAGAGAGGAGCAGTGAGTGCATAGCAAAGAGGCAGAGATAGTGTCACGAGACCAGCGCAGAGGCAGAGAAGGCTACGCAAAGCTAGCAGGAGCCACGGAGAGGGCCAGTGTTGGTGACGCAAAGGGCCAGAGACCCAGCGCAGAGCATCTATAGGCTGACACAGAGGGTTCTAAGCTGACACAAACGCCAGGAGGGTTGACGTGGAGCCTCAGAGAGGCATTGGAGAGATTTTCGTGGAGCAGACTTGCCGAATATCTGCTTTCAAAGAGAGGTATTTCTACCAGATTGATTTCTCTATCGGGTGAGCCAGTTTGGCACCCAGTAGTACTCAAGAAAAGTTGCTTAATAATAAAACCATCAAAATTGCTACACCAGTTTTCCCAAGTTGGGTTTTTCCGGGGACAATTTTCCAAAAATAATGGTGTCCCTTGTGTGTTTGTCTATTTCTTTCAGTTGATGATTTGTAAATGGTTGAGACTGCATTGTGTTTATTTCAGTATTTATATGGTTAAATAACTTGTTTAGTAATTAAACAAGTAGGAGAAATAAACCAGATAGTGAAGGAAATTTTCTAACGGGTTAGGCTTAGAAATTTCAATATGGCATCAGAGCGTTGCAGATCACAGGAGAGCTAAAGGCACTAGCTAAATCAGAAAATTTGCAGCAGAAACAGTTGTCCCAAGAAACAGAAGTTGTTCCTAACGAAAAAGCAGCAGAGAAGTGACGCAGAGGGCCTGTGTCATCAATTCGAGCCAGAGAGAGGGCCAGTGCCGAAGTATTGAGCGGCAGAAGAGGCTCACGAAGAACCACGTCATCCTACTCAATGAGGTAGGCTTGATGCAGTTGGCCAGAGGAACGATTCAGCCTTGCCGGGATTGCGCAGAGCTAAGTGGCTCAGTTTCTTCAACTACTAGAGCCTAGGAGATGTGGGGAGATTGTGGATTGTGAAGCTGGTGGGGTGTTGTTGCTGTCGAAGCAAAACAGTACATAACGAGATAAAACCAAGGTAGAGGGAGTCGCTACCTAGGTGGATTTCTAGCCAAGAAATCTAGATCAGTGTTGCAGAGGCAAAGGGGATCGGAGAGGTACAATTCGCCTATTGACAAAAGGATTTCCAGAGGGAAATCGAGACCCAGAGGGAGTCGAGGAGAGGATTTCCAGAGGGAAATCGAGACTCAGAGGGAGTCGAAGAGAGAACTTCCAAGAGGGAAGTCGAGACTCAGAGGGAGTCGAAGAGAAGAACGAAGATGGCAATGAACGGACTGAGGAATCAGGGCAATTTGGACGGAGCCTCCAACTTTGTCATCTGGAAGGTCAGGATCCTGTCTGTTCCGTGTGCCATGAGTGCTCATACACCTCTAGAGAAGAGTTGGGGTGACATCGAGTTGTAGTCAGGAGTACTACAAGAGATGTGGAGCAGGATTCTTGACGTACCCAAACTCTTTGATCATATCTGGCTAAGGGAGCCCCGAAGTGACAGTAGCAGGATGGCAGATGTTGGTAGAAGCAGATGCGGATGGAGCGGCAGAACAGTGCTAGAGTGTAGTAGTCCTTGGCAACGCAAAAAGGGTTGCATCAATGCGAGGCACAGAGTTGTTGCAGCAGTGCAGAGGCAGCAGAGGGAGCACAGGATAGCAGCAGAGAGAGCTTCAGCATCAGGAGGGTTTCTAAGCTGACAAGGATGTCAATAGCTAGGTAAATCAGTTACCATCGTCTCAGTAACTGAGTTGTAGTGCAGCAGTGGTAGTGCTAGTGCTATGGGCAGCACGATGCAACATGATGAGAGAGGGTTGCAATGCATATGCAATGTTGGGAGAAAGGACCAGCAACAGCACGGATGCAGAGGGCGTTGTCGTACAGATGTAGCAATGGTAGTGGCAGAGCCATGGGCAACAGTACAAGATGCAGCAGTGCAGAGGATGTTGGGCAGCAAGGCCAAACATCAGCACAGGTACTGGTGTCGGATGATCAAGGTGATGCTCAGTGGTGGAGTATTACCAGAGCACATTCCTCATTAAGAAGGAGTGTTGATTTGGGGTAGCATCGAATGTGCTCTGGCCATGAAAATTGGTGGAGAGGCTAAAGCGCATGAGATCTCCATGTCCCAGAAATGGCTTGGGAAAATTCTACCCAATGAAGGAGATATGAAAATAATTAATACTTTTAATGGACTCCTAAGTCTAAACTTAGGAAAATAAAAATATTAATGAGTATTAATATAAAACTGGGTTGGAAGGTTCTAAATGACATAGATCAAGCCAAATCTAATCTTAGTTGTTGATTAGAGATGTAATCTCAACCATTGAAGACTCAACAGAAAAAGTATAAGAGGAGGCTTGAGGGTTAGTTGGAGATACACCAGATTGGTCAGTCAGTTTGATTTTCTGGAGCGGGGTTTGCTGAAAGAAATCGAACCAGTGATCAGAGTTGCAGCGAGGGGCAGTGAGTGCATAGCAAAGAGCCAGAGATAGTGTCGAGAGACCAGCACAGAGGCAGAGAAGGCTACGTAGAGCCAGCAGGAACCACCCAGAGGGCCAGAGTGACTACACAGAGGGCCAGAGGGCCTGCGTGGGTGACGCAGAGGGCCAGAGAGCCAATGCAAAGCATCTATAGGTTGTCACAGAGGGTTCTAGGTTGACACAAAGGCCAGGAGTGCTGACACAGAGCTTCAAAGAGGCATTGGAGAGATTTTCGTCGAGCAGGCTTGCCGAATATTTGCTTCCGAAGAGAGGTATTATTGCCAGATTGATTTCTCTGTCCAGTGAGCCAGTTTGGTACCCAGCTGTACTCAAGAAAAGCTGCTTAATAATGAAACCCTCAGAACTGTTGCACCAGTTTTCCCAAGTTGGGTTTTTTCCGGTGACGATTATCCAAAAATAACGGTGTCCCTTGTGTGTTTGTCTATTTCTTTCAGTTGATGATCTGTAGATGGTTGAGACTACATTCTGTTTATTTCAGTATGAGAAATAAACCAGATAATGTAGAAAAATTTCTAACGGGTTAGACTTAGAAATTTCAACATGGACCAATGTCCCCGGAAAAACCCAACTTGGGAAAACCAGTGTAGCAGTGAAATAACTTGAGTACATCTATGGATGCCCAGCTGGCAATCTAAATAGCAAGGAAATCTGGGAAAAATACTGAAGGGAATTACCCTTCTCCCACAAGCAATCTCTGGTATGACTTTGCCTACCAAAGCGCGGCCTCCTGGAGCTCTACGTCAACCTCTGTGCTGCTCTGCATAGCTGGCTAAACAACTTGCCTCGAACTGGGCTCTAATGAAGTTGTTCTGCCTTTGGATGCTGAGGAAATCATCTCTCTGACCCTCTGGGACTTCTTCCCGACCTCTGGAACTAAGAACGGTTTTTCTTCTCTCCAAATCGAACTGTCTGGCTGAAGCAATTGTGTTGTCCCTCAGCATTGCCTCTCTGGAATAACTTGGCCCTCTTGTTGCTGCCTCTCTGAGTCTGGAAAATCTTTCCTCCGGATCATTGTCCCTTCCCCTCACTCAATCCTTCAATCTCACTGGCTCTCTCTCTAGCAACTGACCACTGCTACTCTAGAAATCGATCTACTCATGAAATCGAACCACTCAAATGTGTTCTCCAAGTGCCCATCGACTTCTTCTTATAATCCTCTATTGGGCCAAGATTAAATCTTAATTGATGGCTAGGATCATCCTGAAGTCGATCCGTGTGCGTTTCTAGATTATTCACGCCTTGAATTAATTAATACTGATTAGTTAACCATATTCCCTAAGTTTAGACTTGGGAAATATTTAAAAACTGCTTAATAATCTAATTAAGTCATTTCTAAGAGGAATTTTCAGAAACAATTTCTGGGTTTTGGAGATCTCATGTATTCTAGCCTCTCCACAAAATTTCTAGGCTAGAATGTTGGAAATAATACTGAGAGGGGGGGTGAATCAGTGTTATCAAATTCCTTTCAATATGCCTTCATTAATTTATTAATCATTAACTTGTGTATAATAATGAGCATGAAACAAGAAAAACAGATAGTCACACCAAAGAACACCAGATATAAGGTGGAAACCCAATGTGGGTGAAAACCACCTGCTGCAATATGTCTCTATCTTCTTTCAATTAGAAACTTCCTTTTACAATGATTTTGTACTGGTGCAGTCCTTTACCAGTACGCAGGCTGCAACCTGCAGAGAGCTACAACTCTCTCTCGTTTTCCAGTCTCTCCTGGAAGGGAGCTACAACCCCCTTTTGGTCTTTTACTTCTTTAAAGACCACGTTTCATAAATTTTCAAACTGGATCCATGAACATCAAATAATCATCAAGTACATGAACATCACCCAATCTCTTTATGCAATGAACCAATGAATTACCCAACTCTTCAGAATGCTGTAATCAGAAAAGAAGTACCAGAAATATAAACCCAGAACTCTGCTGCAGTAGATAAAGGACAATCAACAATAGTTTCAAGATAAGACCGCAACTTCACTAACAGGGGCCTGCGTATATCCGCAGCTCTTCTAAGACAGAACTGAGCAGATCCGCACTGGTTATTCTTCTGTTCTGCGAACTTTTCTTCAGATCCGCACCTTCACTTCTGACTTTCTGCGTAGACCCGCACTGTGCCTTCTTCTCGCCTGTGTACCTCGCACTTTGCGCTTGACTGTGCTACGTGCGCCCCGCACTGTACCTTCTCCTGTACTGCGTACCCCGCACTGCGCCTTTGACTGCGCTGCGTACCCACGCACTACGCCTTTGACTGCACTGTGTACCCATGCACTGGGCCTTTGAATCGCCTGCGTACTTCTAATTAGGGCCAATTTTTCAGTACACCAATGTGCCACAGTCAATCAGATCCACAGATCTGTTCATGCGCCCGAGAGATCACGACATGCCAATAGATTCACCTTAAGTTAAGTTATCTTCGTGAATTAGATCTAGCTTTTAAAAACCGATCACCCAAAATTTCAGATCTTAAGATATTCAATTGCCAAAGTTCAATTTAGCCAAGTGATCTCCTTCCCTATTTATAGTCAAGCCCTCATTCACACCATGGGACAAAACCATCAATAACCAAAACAAGGGATCCAAACCGGGGCTAAAATAGATCCTATACCACGGGCCAAAACCATAGGATCAAGAACGGCGGGCTAAATACCACGGGCCAAACATAAGAAACCCCACGTGAGCGCGCTTTTTACTGCATGGAAGTGTGTGCACTGGGGTCCGCACCTTCTATTCGGACAACCTGCGTACAAGACCGCAACTTTCTGAACGGCGTACCTGCGGGTCCGCGCCTTTTGAACTGTATACCTGCGAGCCTCTTATTTTCTTCATTTTGAGAGCCTGAACAGACCATTGCCACTTGAGTGAGTTGCCATGAAGTACAACACCATACCAGAATCATAATGCCAACAATCTCCCCCTTTGGACTTGATGGCAACCTCAAGATCCTCAACGTCATTCTCCCCCTTTGACATCAAGGGCAAAGGGTTTATGCTCCCCCTAAGAACACGCTCCTCCTGACTATAAACCAGATCTGCAAAGAAGAATCATAAGCCACCAAACACCATAAACGACCATGAAAGAGATAGAGACATATTGCATCCATGTTTAGATCAGCATCCATGTTCTCCTTCTGTGTTACCATAATGCCAACAATGCATTATATGCTCCCCCTGAACCTGTGCCATTCGATCTTCGACCAATCCGCAAACCAGCACATGTACGCATATACCCAGATGAACCTTGCATACAACCAACACTCAGAAGAGATTCAACAACAAGATGATGCATCAACAACCCCCAGCTTTTGCCTGAGGTATTCAAAGGTCTCCCTGGGCAGTGGTTTGATGAGGATATCAGCAACTTGTTCCTTAGAAGGAACATACTCCAACTTGACCTTTTGTTCACGCACTTGTTCCCAGAGAAAATGATACTTGATCAGTATGTGCTTGGTATTTGAATGCATGACTGGGTTCTTTGAAATGATGATTGCACTTGTATTATCACATAAGATGGAGATAGGTGGTGTACAAGTGATTTGAAAATCCTGCAAGGTCTGCATCATCCAAAGGAGTTGAGTGCAAAAAGATGCAACAGCAACATATTCTGCTTCAGTTGTAGACAAGGCAATCGAACTCTGTTTCTTGTTGAACCAAGATACTAATCTGGAACCCATAAAGAATGCACCACCACTTGTGCTCTTCTTGTCATCCATGCTTCCGGCCCAATCTGCATCTGTATAAGCATGAAGTGTGAGATCTATATCTATCGGATACCATAAGCCATAATTTTGAGTCCCTTGAAGATACTTGAAAATTCTCTTCACTGCCTGAAGATGAGTTTCCTTTGGATTTGCCTGAAATCTTCCAACTATTCCTACTGCATGCATGATGTCTGGTATGGTACCTGTCAAATAAAGTAGACTTCCAATCATAGATCTATAGGTTGGTTGATGCACTGCTGCTGATTCGTCATTTGCACTGAGGTTGCATCCTGTTACCATGGGTGTACATATAGGTTTTGCATCTTCCATGCCATATTTCTTCAAAATCTTCTTGAGATACTTGGTTTGAGACAAGAAGATCCCTCCTTCATTTTGTTGGATTTGCAAACCAAGAAAGTATGTCAGTTCTCCAAGAAAGGACATTTCGAATTCTTTCTGCATCACCAAGGCAAATTTTTGACTCATAGCTTCTTCATTGCTACCAAAGATAATGTCATCTACATACACAACAAGTATTAGCAATTTATCATTTTCAATTTTTATATAAAGATTGCTATCCACTGATCCTTTTGAAAAACCTTGTTGATGAAGATATTTGTCCAAGCGATAGTACCAAGCCCTTGGAGCTTGTTTGAGACCATAAAGCACCCTTTTCAGTCTGCATACAAGATTTGGATCATTTCCAAGAATGAACCCATCTGGCTGTTCAATGTATACTTCTTCTTCCAAGTCTCCATTCAGAAAGGGTGATTTCACATCCATTTGAAATACTTTGAAGTTTTGAATGAGAGAGCAAGGAACATTCAGATGGCCTCAAGTCTTGCAACAGGAGCAAAGGTTTCTTCAAAGTCTATTCCTTCTTGCTGCGTATACCCTTTACAAACAAGTTTGGCCTTGTTTCTAATTACTTCCCATTTTCATTCAATTTATTTTTGAAGACCCATTTTGTTCCGATAACATTCTTATCCTTTGGTCTAGGAACCAGTTCCCAAGTGTTGTTCCTTTCGATTTGCTCAAGTCCTTCATCCATTGCTTTTATCCAACTTTCATCTTTGCATGCCTCTTTCACATTTTGTGGTTCAGTAGAGGAGAGTAATGCCAAATAGCTTGAAGCTTCTGCAACAGTTCTTCTTGTTTGTACACATGCTTCTTTCTGCCCCAAAATCTGAGATTCTGGATGATTCCTCTAAACATACCTGGATAGAGTCTTCTCTTCTATCCTTCTCTGCTCCTCGGATGCTTCTTGAGGTTCTTCATCATCCTGCTTTGAGGATAGCCTTCATCTTCTTCAATATCTTCATGATGTACTTGCCTAGGATGTATCCCTTCTCATCAACCACTACATCAATGATGTCAACAATTCTGCCAAGTCTTTTATTGTAGCACTTATATGCTTTACTATGTGGAAAATAACCAAGAAGAATGCCTTCATCTGCTCTAGGTTCATGTTTGCCAAGTTGCTCATCAGTATTCTTAATATAGCATTTGCTCCCAAAGATTTTGAAGTGTTTTACCGAAGGAGTCTCACCATACCAGAGCTCATGAGGAGTTTGAGTGTTGTTCACTCGGACATTTGTTTTGTTGAGAATAACAACCGCAGCATATGCAGCGTCACTCCAGAAAGTTGCGGGAGCTCCAGACTCATCAAGCATAGCACGAGCCATTTGTTGGACTGTTCTGTTCATCCTTTCCACCACTCCATTTTGCTGAGGAGTCCTAGCTGTAGAGAATTCCCTTCTTATCCCATGTTCTTCACAGAAATCAAAAAATTCATTTGAGGTAAACTCCCCACCTCTGTCAGACCTGAGGCACTTAATTTTGTAACCTGATTCATTTTCAACCAAGGCTTTGAAGGATTTGAATTTT
>APFE030527849.1:0-40641 GCA_000404065.3 Pinus taeda
TTATATGTTACAGATGTTGTACTTGATAGCAACACCCATGGCATGGCTCTCAATATGATGAGAATTAAGAAGTACGCAGGAGAAAAGTTCACGGAATTTTATGCAGAGAAAGTTTATAAAATTTTATTTCATGTGGAGAAAAGTTCATGGAATTTTATGCAGAGAAAAGTTTATTTCATGTGGGAAAACTTACCTTTGGTCCATGGTAGTTAGTCCTTGGAATTTGAACCTATGGTTTTTGGACCATGGCATCTCGACAGACGTGTTGATCCCTAGTATTGAGTTGATGGTTTTGGTTTGTTATGGTTTTGGCCCATGGTATTGGTCCATGATTTGAGGAAGAGCTTGCCTATATAAAGCAAAGGAGATCATTTGGCTTGTGTATGCTTTTGGGTTGAATATTTTAAGATCTGAAATATTGGGTTATTGTTTCAAAAGCTCGATCTATATGAGAGTGAAGTGGAAATCGAATCTGTGAAGGGTGATCTCTCGAGTGCTGCAGGTGCGGAAGTGCGGAGGCGTCGCAGGAGACACCGCAGGAGGCGCCGCAGGAGACGCCGCAGGAGGCGCCGCAGGAAACGCCACAGGAGGCGCCACAGGAGACGCCGCAGGAGGCGCCGCAGGAGACGCCACAGGAGGCACTGCAGGAGATGCCTCAGAAGGTGTTCTGAGTTTAGTTTTCTGTTATTGTGGATCTGGTTATCTGGGTGACTTACTGGTACTTGATGATCATTTGATATTTATGGATCCAGTTTGAAATTTATGAAAAGTGGTCCTTGAAAGAAAAGAAGTAGGGGGTTGTAGCTCCCTTCCAGGAGAGACGGGAAAACGAGAGAGAGTTGTAGCTCTCTGCAGGTTGCAGCCTGCGTACTGGTAAAGGACTACACCAGTACAAGACCATTGTAAAAGGAGTTTCTAATTTGAAAGAAGATAGAGACATATTGCAGCAGGTGGTTTTCACCCACATTGGGTTTCTACCTTATATCTGGTGTTCTTTGATGTGACTGTCTGTTTTTCTTGTTCATGCTCATTGTTTTATGGTACTGATATGCAAAAATAATTCAAAGTATAAATAAGGAAGAATTGTTAAAAGGACTAGATAATACTGATTCACCCCCCCTCTCAGTATTATTTTCAACACATGAATAGAGCCTAATAGTTCTCCATGCTTTCTTCCAGCTAGGCTTGCTCCACCAGAAAGAAGTAACACCCGCAGTGGCCACTATCCAAACATTATTTCTGTTCCATCTTGCAATGATTGTGTAAAGAAAATGATAGAAATGGGTTGTGTGGCTTATCATTAACATTGCTCATCATTTGTTTGCAACATTTATCATCATCTGAATATATCCATATGAGATTGCCACCAATTAAAATGTAACCCTTTTTCGTTGAGGATTGATCAACAATTTTTTTTTAATATCAACGAAGGGAAATCTACATATATATCTTTCTTGCTCTACCTTCATTTTAATATTTAATATATATCTATCAACTAGAAATCATGTCAATAATTCATATCTATATATATATAGTATTATATAATATTATATATATATAAGAATCATGTCAATATTTCATATATATCTCTATCAACTAGAATCAAAAGTCTCTAGTTAGATTGAGATTATTAAGTCGGGGATACTCTCAAGAATATCCTTTGGAAGTTTTTAGATATACATTTTGTTTATATTTAAAGTGGAAGGAGATATTGAAAAATCTTTGGAAAATAAGTTTACGATTAAAATTACTGAAGAGAAAGTGAAAGACAAGCAACTCAAAATGCAAAATATTACCATATGCACTAGGATGCTATACGATGTCAAACAACTTCTGATATATGTCAATAAATTCATTATAAGGCCAAGAAGTGTAGGAATCATCCTTCATAATAAGAATACAATCTTCTAATTGAAATAGACAAAAACATCATTATATTCGTCATTGTGAGTGTTTCCCATAAACTTATGTAGAGTAACCAAAGGGAGGAATGACAATGATAACAAGTTGACATGCTCCCTCGATGTAAATAATCTGTCACATAAGAATTTAAACAATGATTATATATAGACCTAGTTCCTAAAATCAATAAATTGCTAACATCATAATTTATAATTGCTTGATGAAAATATCAATCACATGTATAAATTTTGAAGGAAAACATAGAAGATTATCTTGAAACTAGGTTAAATCCTTGTAGTATTCCATTATTAAATGAAAATAGGTATTTATTTATTATCATTCTCCCATAAACTAAGGCATTTGTAATAAATAAATATATTAAACTCATTTGATTGAATTTGTGTTTTACAAGGATCAGAAAACCCATTAAACATGGTTGAAAAATGGACAATATGCATAAAAGTTTCTTGTTATCCCAATCGAGGGCAAGTAGTGATTACTTATGTGCTATCTAATATTGTGATGAACAAAGTCCTCCAAAAGAAAATGAATGTACCTGGAAGAAAAAAAAAGAAGCATATTATATTGCATTGATAGAAATCTTAGGAACAACTATGGAGTATGGATCTAATGGAATTGTAGTCTTCACTAATTCTGAACTTGTGTGCAACCAGATGAAAGAAGTGTACAAAGTTAAAAAGGAGAGGTTAAGACAACTGCATGGAGAAGCAAAAAATATTGTTAGTCAATTTCAATCATTTAGCATAAGACATTGTGCAAATGTTAATAGGATGTCTAATGATCTATTGTATGGGGCAATTCGAATTTAAGATTTGTGTGTGAAAGATGAATTGGAGTTAAGAAGTTCTCCATCAAAATTTATTGATAGACATTGTAAGATATCTTTGATATGTGCGTTTTTTTTAGTTATAAACGTGTTGTTTTTAATGACCATGTGTTTTTTTCAATTCTATACTAAGTGTGCCCCCACTACGTAAGCACAACTTGGTGAACTTGACATGTTTCAGGAAATTTTGTATTTAATTTTCAAAATGTGCACTTCAACATTTGTGTTTTTAGTCTTGAGTATATTTTAAATGAAGAATTTACACCAAATAATTTTGAAGAAACTCTCAGATAGTTACATCAATTTCTGAATTCTTGATATTTTTAAATGGAAATTTTAAGATTTTTAAATGCATGATGTAACTTGAAGAGTTACATCACTTAAATGCATGAGGTAACTTTTTAAAGATCATATATCTATATATAATTTTCTGATTATTGATATTTTAAATAGTTAATTTTAAATATTTGTGAAATGTATGAGGTAATTATATATATATTATAATATATATATATTATATATATATATATATATATATATATTATCATGATTGAAAAATTTTCCACTGGTTCTTCGAGGTGAGCATCAATTGAGTCTCATGCATGTCTACTAGAGGGGGAGGTCTATGGATCAAGGATATCTTATCAAATGAATCGGGGGAGGTCCATAATTTGTTACATCATGATCGTGGTATATATATGTTTATGTGCAAGTTTTTAATTGATATTTGAATATAATAATATGTACATACATATGTAATTGTTTTGTTTTCAATTTAGCTTTATTAATTTATAATAAATTTCATTTTTTTTAGGAGCATCTCAAACTAGGTCGAAGACAATATCTATTCAATCAATGGAGGCTCATCGTTCACATCATCGTGGTATGGTATATATATGTTTATGTGCATCAATTAAATGATAAATAGGTAGAATCATATGTACATACATATATATTGAATTGATTTTCTATTTTTTTTAGAAGCTTTTCTCACTATGTCGTCGTGTGAGGGTGCTCAACATTCTCCCGGTAGTCAAAAAGCTCAATCAACTCATTTACTTGGGCATGATGGTGATCAACCATCTCCGGGTGGTCATGATGGTGCTAAGCCAACTACGGGTGGTCATCAATCTCAATCGAATCATCATGATCCTCATCATTTTGGTAAATTATATAATTTTATTTATTATTTATTTTTATGTTAAAACAAATTTGTACATTTAAATGAATTGTATGAACATATATGTGTACATGTCCATTATGCATGCGTATCAATACATTTGTTCACATTTTTGTTTTATATTTATGTAATTATATTGATGCAGGGGGTGAAAATATTGCTTAAAGTAAATGTAAGTGAAGCAGGGCAATTCAAGAAGAAGATTATACACCAACTACCACCTATCCATATGATATTCTTGATGAGCTTCCTTGGGAAAAAAACCTCCGACAATATACGTTACAAAGGTGCATAAGTCATTATTCAAAATTGAGGAAATATATTGGGAGTTTGGAGCTCCATGCAGAGAGTCGACAAGCTCAGAAATAATTGTGCACTCTCTAAGCTCATTTCTTGGTATTTACAAAAAGCTTGGGCCAACCACCGATTTCTTTATAGATACAATGATGTGTATAAAGGAAGCAGTAATGGGTCCCAATAAATGGGACAAGGTAAGTTAAAGGGTTATAAAAGCATATGCAAAATATATGTTTAATTTCAAATAAGGGTTGAAAAGAAAGATGCTCAAGGTGAAATATTTCAAGCACCCTGATATAGCTAGCCATTGTATGGTAGGTTCCTTGAAACATATGGAAAGCTGCCATGGAATGATGAGGTTCCAATTTATTTTGAAAAATTATTTTGGGTATGAGACCTGATAATAATGACCTTCCATTTGAATTTTATGGTACCAAGAGAGGTTTGCTATATGAACGTAAGGGTGCTTTACAAGATACTGAATTGCCTTACCCTCTGCCACCTTTGGTACATCAACCTCTTCGTCTGGTAACTTTGCAGTCGGAGATGGATGTCACTTCTCAAATTGGTCGAGAAGGAATGGATGCCATTATAGACAACATTTAGACATTAACTGGAATTGATGTCGGTCTAAACTGACAAAGAGCACAAGCTAATGCATGTGCTAATTTTGTATATAAAACAAATGAGGATATAAATAATATGAATATTGAGGAGCTTAAAGCATATTCAAAGTGTTTTTGTAATGGTTGGCAAGTCCTAATTTGTCATGAGGAAGAGGGTGTGGGATCAGTATGCGTTAATGGTTAGGGTGGATATTTTAATGTAATGTAATGTATGTGTTAATGTCAATTCACATACATTTTGTTAATTTTTTTTCATATATAATCTAACACAAATGTATCATATGTTCACCATATGCAATTAACTCGTTTGTTGAACAAAATTTTTGGTAATATCAGGGTCCCAAGTTCAGGTTCCAATCAATATATGTTGAGAGATGTTAGTTTTTTTTGAAGGGTTCATGTTGATACTATTATTCTACTTTTATTATATCAGTATCATCAGGACATATTTTTAAAAGAAATAATTACATATATAATTAAAAGTTAACAGATTCTGATTCCGTTCAACGTTTTCGACATGGCACCACCCTCTCCCTCCCTATTAGGAGATGTGTCAAATATTTGCTTCAAGCAAGTTTCATTAAAAAATGAGATAGGAGACGATTTCTGTTCTCCAGGGACTTTAGAGATGGACTCAACAATGGTGATAGGATCATCTAAACAATTTGAAAAAGTTGTTTAAATTTTTTTTTAATATTACAAGTTTATGAATTTTCATGTGAAATTTTAAATTTTTAATATATACATGTACATGTATTGTATTGGGCATCCATGAGGGAGAAATGCAAGGGGAACACCACGAGGTATTGCATGGAATTTGAAACTTGAGTCAGTTACAGGGATTGAATTGCCTAGACAATTTGAAGAAGTTGATACTTGATTTTTTTAAAATTGTGAGTTTATGCATTTTTATGTGCAATTTTTAATTCTTAATATATATACATGTACATGTATTTTACAAGTTCTCCATGAGGGCAGAGTGCATGTTGAAGAACACGAAGGCACAATTGAGGGGGAACACCATGAGGTATTGCATGGAATTGGAAACTAATTTTGTTTTGATGATCTTACATACTCATTTAATTTTAAAACATTAAAATTTAATTTTAAAGTACATAATCTTAAGTATATATGAAATTACACATGCTGTACAGGGCACCCATGACTTTGATGAGAGCATGAGGATGTTGATATATCATACATTTCAGCAAGATTATCTTTGATGCAACTTTTTATTTGACAATCTTTTTATATTATATTTACTTTTATCGTGATATAAATTTTGGACATATTTAAAGAAAAACTCTTTATTATGAATTGATCTCTTTGATGCATATTTTTATTTGACAACTTTTTATTATATATATTTACTTTTATAATGATATAAATTTTGGACATATTTTAAATAGAACTCTTTATTATGATTTAATACATGATAATTTTGGAGTTTATGTACATTTTGCATGATGATTCTTGTAGTGCATTATAAAACATGGTGCATTTTGCATTTGAATGAATCTAATAATTTAGTGCAGATGTCTAAAACAATCATAACTTAAAATGGCATTATAAAATATGTATACGTTTTGCATTCATTTATAGAATGGCTACTATGGATGTCAGTTGATAGTTAACCTTTCATATTAAGTTGTTCATGCAAACATTTTATAAAATTGCATTATAAAACATGGTACAATTTGCATGATGCATGGTTTGATGCTTAAAGGTTTTACATATTTAAGTTAATGAATATGTAGCAATGAAATAAAATTCACATTTAGTTGGTACATGATCATTCTTATAATGTTAATAGATGATTATTAAGTTTTGTTTAAATTTGTTTTGTCAAGTTATTTGATGCAGGAGCATCCAGCTCACCGTAACTGGGCAAAATCTCAACTAGGTTCGCAGGCTATTGATCGATTGGACTATTTAATTTTTACTGTGATAGTTTTTTCTTTTAACTTGTTTTACAAAGTCAGTGAATTCAGGCTTTTTTAATGAAATTAGAATTACTGTAGCTCAGATATTAGTTAGGAAATAGTGCGTTGAATTAGGAGAGTAAGGACAAACTGTTCATCCAAATCTTATAATGTCAAGCAAATATAGTTATTAACGATAATAGGATTTTTGTAACCATATTCGATGACAGTTTGATTAACTGCAAAAATCAACTGAAATAGAGGGATATAAAAAAAAAAAAACCAAAATGTAACAGAGAGCAGTTTAGTCAATTACAGAAGAAGATAAATAAAGACAATCAAGCCATAAGCATTCAAAACTATTGTCCATCTGTATAATTTTCCTACTATTTGCCTAACATAAACTTTTCTTTATAGTTTGATAAAATACCACACCAAGAATGTCTGTTGATATGCTATTATATATATTCTAACACGAACATACAGTCAGCCAGTAAGCATTGGACGATATTTGTGTAATATACAGTCGCATACTTTAATACAAGCATACAATTATTGGATGCAATTTTCGCACACGGTCAAACAAGGACCAAGAAACACAATCTCCAGAAGTTCGAGAAAGAGAATTTGCACACAGGAGTCAACTACGACCCGTATTAGAAACCAGAAGAGCAACCATAGAACAGAGGCGGAAAACAACCATAAACAGAGGTAACATTGCTGCATATTTTTCATAAGTTTCATTTCCAGAAAATCGAAGAACCGTCGATAAATTTAACTATTTTCAAAACCAGAACAATATTATGAAAAAAAAGTTCATTCTTATAAATAGCATAATAACAAGACACATGGCCGGAATAACATTATAAGCCAGAAAACCCTGGACTAGGGTTTAACCAAAACAAATATCGACAAATTTCATATTTCAAACTCGACACAGCAAGTGACCGAAAAGGACATAGCTACAACAAACTTCATTCAACGACCAAAGAACCCTGAACAACCCTACAGCGACCGTGGGCACCTATCGTGAAAAATACAGCCAAGACATTTGGGATTCAGGCCTACCAAAGACAAATAAACTGTATAAATTAAAGACTGGAGGATTTGCACACCCAGGTTGCCAACAGCCACCTGCAACCAACAGAACAACTGTGTCACGAACAAGGCAGAGAGAAAAACCTACAAGTAAGTGTGCAAAGGCGTGCAGAAAATGAATAGACAAGTAAATACCTGAGTGAATGAAGCTGGAATCAACCATAACGACGTCCCGAAGGATTTGAACGATTGTAGACCAAAGGAGCCAAGAGGGTAAGTCACAATAACAGAAGCCGAGCAAAATTGAAGCAAGGACAGGAGGTAATACCTGTTTCCAACGACGAACGAACGCCAAAGTGGTCCTGTGCTCAGGAAAAATACCAGTGCCGCATAGTGAGAACCCATAACAACAGTGAACGAGAATATTGAACCAGATTCGAGCAAGGAACGACAAGAGTTCAAGAATTGCAACAAAGTCACAACAAACATCCAGAATCGACCATAAAACCCTGACTAAATTACGAAGACGTGCTCGCAGACCATCAATAAGTTACAACCAGCAAACAAACGTTGGAAAATATCCTACAGAACACGTGCATGCATAAGGAGAATGAATAGTTAAGCTTACCAGTTTCGAACCACGGTTCAGAGCCGAACAACAACCATTTCCGAACAGCATTTTCCTTACAGTGACAAGCAAGCCGAGCAGAGAAGAGTTCGAGGATTGTCATTAGCAGCAGGTTGCAAATACCAAACTTAACAGAGCAGACGACGTTCCACAGAGGGAACCCAAGAAACCCTCAACCAAGAACTCTCAGCGCGAAGGAAGTGGAAGAATAATCCAGAACAACCACAAGGACTAGGGTTTTGGCACGAAGAGCGAGCGGAGGCAAGTTCGAGGCGAGAGGACAGTGCATTTAGTGCGAGTAATAACTCCAGCCACCAAACTTAACGTAAAAGTCCCGCGGATGATCACTACACAGGGCAACTGAAGATTTTTATTGACACGTATACCCTTTCCAGCGTGTAAAGCGTGGGCCATTGGGCTGGGTTACACCAGAGTGGTATCAGAGAATTGAGTTGAGTAGATTGAAAAAAAATGGAGGTAGGTAGATGAGGACGAGGCCGAGGTGCTCATAGAATGGTAGATGAAGCATTACGAGAAGAACTCAGAGTTCTTACTGCTCGTTTGGAAGCAGTAGAGGCAGGTAGGCGAAGAGATCCAGAAATGGGCGATGTGAGTGAAGAAGAAGTAGAAGTGGTAGCAGATGGACCTGAAGGTGAATCAACAGAGGTGAAATTAATGAAGTCTGTCCTATTATCAAACAGTAGACCAAAACCAGAACTCCTGACGTACGATGGTAGTTTTTCTATTGATGTTGTGTTGGATTGGATTAGTGAGATGGACAAGTATTTTGAATGCGAGGAAGTTAGTGAAGACCGTAGAGTCAAATTTGCAGCGAAAAAGCTAAAAGGACACGCAGCTCTGTGGTGGGATAGTGTCCAGAATGAGAGGAAGAGGTTGAAAAAAACGCCGATTAAAACTTGGACAAGAATGGTAGCCAAGTTGAAGGGCAGATTTATGCCAAGGGACTATCAAATCGCGTTACATAGACAGGTACAGAACTTAAGGCAGAGGGGATTGACTGTGAAGGAGTAAACAGAGGAGTTCTACCGAGTGAATTTGCGAGCCGGATATACAGAAGATACGGCAGAAAGGACAGTCCTATATGTTAATGGACTGAGAATGGACATTTTGGATGAAATAAGTATTTTGTCTCCAAATAATACTGAGGAGGCATACCAGAGCGCAATAAAAGCGGAGGAGAAAATTAACCGAAGACAGAATGCCCGGAGAGGACGAGGGACCGCCAGAGGGAGAGGCCAGTCCTATGGCAGGGGACGGACTGCCAGCAACAGTGAGGAATCCAGCAGTTTGAAGACTTCGGGAACAACATAAAAAGGAGACAGTGTGAGAGGTGGCAGATCGTTCCAACGCGGCAGAGGAAATGGCCGAGGGAGGGGAACTGGTTATCAATGCTATAGATGCCACAAGTGGGGGCACCGTTCGTTTGAGTGTCCAGAAGCAGATTCAGCTGGATAGCAGGGCACGTATGTGGCGCAACCAGAGGAAACAACATCACTCACTCAAGAGACAGAGAATGCCCCAGAGACGGGAGAAGCTTTAGTGCTGCATAAGGTACTGTTGAAACCAGTCGATGAGAGTATCGAACAGACGCAACGGAAAGCTCTGTTCAGGACAATTTGCAAATCACAGGGTAAGTGTTGTAAGATGATAATTGACAGTGGAAGTACGGACAATTTGGTATCCACAGAAATGGTGGAAAAGCTGGGGCTGAAGCGTTTAAAGCATCCCACTCCATATAGAGTTTCATGGTTACAAAAGGGGCACCAATTGCTGGTGGACGAGCAAAGCGAGGTCGAATTTCAAATAGGCAGATATAAGGATAAAATTATTTGTGACATCATGCCGATGGACGTATGTCACATATTGTTGGGTAGGCCTTGGCAATATGATAGGAAGGTAACACACGATGGAGTGATGAATTGTTATAAATTCGAGAAAGATGGAGTCAGGCATACCCTTGTGCCTATCAAAGAAGAGAAGGGAGCAGTTGAAACAAGCGAAACCAAAGCATTGCTAGTGAGTGGAAAGCAGTTTTTAAAGCAGGTTGAGAACAACGAAATAGGTTATGCTGTAGTCAAAAAAACAAGGGCAGTTCTCTTGCACACAGAAATAACATATTTACCCATGGAGATACAACGAATGTTGGAAGAATTTACGGATATAGTGGTGGACGAGTTGCCAGACAAGTTGCCCCCCAAGCGGAGTATTAGTCACCATATTGACTTTATACCCGGAGCCAGCTTACCAAATAAAGCAGCCTATCGAATGAGCCCTAAGGATAATGAGGAAATTAGAAAACAGGTGCAAGAACTATTGGACAAAGGTTTGATAAGGGAAAGCTTGAGCCCATGTGCTGTGCCAACAATCCTCGCCCCCAAGAAGGGAGGAGAGTGGCGGATGTGCACCGACTCAAGGGCCATCAATAAAATCACCATCCAGTACAGATTTCCATTACCGCGTATGGATGATATGATGGACTGTTTAAGTGGGGCAGCTTACTTCTCCAAAATAGACTTGAAAAGCGGATATCATCAGATTCGGATACGGGAAGGAGACGAGTGGAAAACGGCTTTTAAAACAAATGAGGGATTGTATGAATGGATGGTCATGCCATTCGGGTTGAGCAATGCACCCAGCACATTCATGAGACTCATGAATGAAATGTTGAAGGAATATATTGGGAAATTTGTGATAGTTTATTTAGATGACATCCTTATTTTCAGCAAGACAAAAGAAGAACACTTTCGGCATGTGCGCAAAGTGTTGGAGAAGCTACAACAGAACAAACTACTAATAAACTTGAAGAAATGTACTTTTCTGCAGAGGGAGCTAATTTATTTGGGATTTGTGATAGCAGAAAACAAGCTAAAGATGGATCTGGAAAAGGTAACAACAATTGTAAATTGGCCGTCACCGAAAAATTTATTTGAGGTACGTAGTTTCCACGGATTGGCAAGTTTCTATAGAAAGTTTATTAAGAATTTTAGCGGGATTTGTGCTCCTATGCTAGAGACCATCAAAAAGGCCAACCAACCTTTTCGATGGACGGAAGCAGCAGAAAAAAGTTTTCAACTGTTGAAAAAAAAGATTACTGAAAGACCGATCCTCAGGCTACCAGATTTTCAGAAATTATTTCAAGTACGTTGTGACGCTAGCGGGACAGCGATCGGGGCTGTACTCAGTGAGGAGGACAGGCCTGTGGCATTTTTCAGCGAAAAACTGAATGAGAGTAGGCAGAAGTACTCCTCATATGACAAAGAATTTTATGCAGTGGTACAGGTTTTAAGACACTGGAGGCATTATTTATTAGGGAACGAATTCGTGCTATTTTCAGATAATTCTGCGATGCAATATGTAATTTAGCAGCACAAACTCAACCATAAACATGCCAAATGGGTGGAGTACTTACAGAGTTTTAACTTTGTGCTGAAACATATTAGCGGGCAAGCAAACAAGGTGGCTGATGCATTAAGTAGAAAGGCTCTGCTTTTGCAGGAGAGTGTTGTACAGGTTTTGGGTTTTGAACATTTACGGGATCTTTACCAAATAGATACAGATTTCAGAGAAGCCTATGAGGCGTGCCGGAACCCTTTGATAAGGGGTAATAGTCCTTGGTTAGATTACAATATACAAGAGAAGTTGCTATTTAAAGGAGGACAACTGTGTATCCCCAACTGTTCAATGAGAGAGAATATTATTCGCGAAAAACAGTGGGGGTTTGGCTCGACACTTCGGTATAGATAAGACCCTGGAGCAACTTAGTCATTTCTATTTTTGGCCAAGAATGCGACGAGATGTACAACGTTTTGTGACTAAGTGTAAGTTGTGTCAATTAGCGAAGGGACACAGACAGAACACAGGACTATATACGCCATTACCTGTTCCAGGCAGGCCATGGGATTCTGTTAGTCTAGATTTTGTTCTAGGACTGCCAAAAACGCAGAAAGGATATGATTCGGTGATGGTAGTGGTGGACCGTTTCTCAAAAATGGCACATTTTATACCTTGCCGAAAAACTAGTGACGCCACTCACGTGGCCCACTTGTTTTTTAATGAGATTGTCAGGTTACACGGGTTACCAAAAACCATCCTTTCGGACAGGGACGTGAAGTTCACAGCACATTTTTGGCGTACCTTATGGAAAAAATGAACACCCAATTAAGCTACAGTTCTGCTTATCACCCGCAAACCGACGGGCAGACAGAGGTTGTGAACAGGAGTTTGGGAAACCTGTTACGCAGCTTAGTCAGGGAAAATTCACAGATGTGGGATCGAGTGCTAGCCCAAGCGGAATTTGCCAACAACGATTTTCCCAATCGTAGCACAGGTCTCAGTCCCTTTCAGATCCTATATGGCATGCACCCTCGCTGAGTGCATGAGCTTCGGGATCTTGGTTTACATGAACGACAGAGTGCGAATGGATAATATTTTGCTAACGCAATGAGAGATTTACACGAACAGGTGAAAGCAAAATTACAGGACAGCAGCTCAAAATATAAACAACGTGCAGATCTAAAGAGGAGAGAAGTTCATTTTGAGGTGGGGGACGAAGTCCTTGTACACTTGCGTAAGGAACGTTTCCCTAAGGGTACATACAATAAACTAAAGTACAAAAAGGTAGGACCTTGTAAAGTCTTACGAAAATTTTCGGCAAATGCCTACGAAATACAATTGCCACCTGGAATAGGCATTTCACCTATCTTTAATGTAGCAGATCTGTTCCCGTACACAGACGATCTCGCGGAGGAAAAGAAAGATGGACCCAGACAATCCACATGGAATACCCAGGAAGACGGAGAAACTTGGAAGAGATAGATGCCTTATGTCCAACCCCCTGAGATCGAAGGTATCCTCGAAACTCAGGTAGTTATACGTACTCGGTGGAAAAAATATTTTCAGTACCTGGTCAAGTGAAAGAACCGTCCGATTGAGGACAGCTCATGGCTTGACGCCAGGTAGATTGAACAAACAGGAACTTTGGTCAAGGAACTCATGAACCAGAGTCATGATCTCTTTTTACCCCGGGAGCCTGATGCAGGAGCATCCAGCTCAGCGTAACTGGGCAAAATCTCAACCAGGTTCGCAGGCTATTGATTGATTAGACTATTTAATTTTTACTGTGATAGTTTTTTTCTTTTAACTTGTTTTACAGAGTCAGTGAATTCAGGCATTTTTAATGAAATTAGAATTACTATAGCTCATATATTAGTTAGGAAATAGTGCGTTGAATTAGGAGAGTAAAGACAAACTGTTCATCAAAATCTTGTAATGTCAAGAAAATATAGTTATTAACGATAATAGGATTTTTTTAACCATATTCCATGACAGTTTGATTAACTGCAAAAATCAACTGAAATAGAGGGATATAAAAAAAACCAAAATGTAACAGAGAGGAGTTCAGTCAATTACAGAAGAAGAGAAATAAAGACAATCAAGCCATAAGCATTCAAAACTATTGTCCATCTGTATAATTTTCCTACTGTTTGCCTAACATAAACTTTTCTTTACAGTTTGATAAAATACCACACCAAGAATGTCTGTTGATATGCTATTATATATATTCTAACACGAACATACAGTCATCCAGTAAGCATTGGACGATATCTCTGTAATATACAGTCACATACTTTAATACAAGCATACAATTATTGGATGCATTTTTCGCACACGGTCAAACAAGGACCAAGAAACACAATCTCCAGAAGTCCGAGAAAGATAATTTGCGCACAGGAGTCAGCTACGACCCGTATTAGAAACCAGAAGAGCAACCACAGAACAGAGGTGGAAAACAACCATAAACATAGGTAACATTGCTGCATATTTTTCATAAGTTTCATTTCCAGAAAATCGAAGAACCGTCGATAAATTTAACTATTGTCAAAACCAGAACAATCTTATGAAAAAAAAGTCCATTCTTATAAATAGCATAATAACAAGACGCATGGCCGGAATAACATTATAAGCCAAAAAACCCTGGACTAGGGTTTAACCAAAACAAATATTGACAACTTTCATATTTCAAACTCGACACAGCAAGTGACCGAAAAGGACATAGCTACAACAAACTTCATTCAACGACCAAAGAACCCTGAACAACCCTACAGTGACCGTGGGCACCTATCGTGCAAAATACAACCAAGATATTTGGGATTCAGGCCTACCAAAGACAAACAGACTGTATAAATTAAAGACTGGAGGATTCGCACACCCAGGTTGCCAACAACGACCTGCAACCAATAGAACAATTGTGTCACGAACAAGGCAGAGAGAAAAACCTACAAGTAAGTGTGCAAATGCGTGCGGAAAATGAACAGACAAGTAAATACCTGAGTGAACGAAGCCGGAATCAACCATAACGACGTCCCGAAGGAGTTGAACGACTGTAGACCAAAGGAACCAAGAGGGTAAGTCACAATAACAGAAGCCGAGAAAAATTGAAGCAAGGACAGGAGGTAATACCTGTTTCCAATGACGAACGAACGCCAAAGTGGTCCTGTGCTCAGGACAAATACCAGTGCCGCATAGTGAGAACCCAGAACAACAGTGAACGAGAAGATTGAACCAGATTCGAGCAAGGAACAACAAGAGTTCAAGAATTGCAACAAAGTCATAGCAAACATCCAGAATCGACCATAAAACCCTGACTAAATTACGAAGACGCACTCGCAGACCATCAATAAGTTACAACCAGCAAACAAACGTTGGAAAATATCCTACAGAACACGCGCATGCATAAGGAGAATGAACAGTTAAGCTTACCAGTTTCGAACCACGGTTCAGAGCCGAACAACAACCATTTCCGAACATCATTTTCCTTACAGTGACAAGCAAGCCGAGCAGAGAAGAGTTCGAGGATTGTCATTAGTAGCAGGTTGCAAATACCAAACTTAATAGAGCAGACGACGTTCCACAGAGGGAACCCAAGAAACCCTCAACCAAGAACTCTTAGTGCGAAGGACGCGAAAGAATAATCCAGAACAACCACAAGGACCAGGGTTTTGGCACGAAGAGCGAGCGGAGGCAGGTTCGAGGCGGGAGGACAGTGCATTTAGTGCGAGTAATAACTCCAGCCACCAACCTTAACGTAAAAATCCCGCGGATGATCACTACACAGGGCAACTGAAGATTTTTATTGACACGTATACCCTTTCCAGCGTGTAAAGCGTGGGCCATTGGGCTGGGTTACACCATTATTTAAAATGAATATAGTAAAATTGCAAAATACATGGTACATTTTGCATTTGAATAAATTTTATAATTTGGTGTAGATGTCTAAAACAATCATAACTTAAAATTTCATTATAAAATATGGTATGTATACATTTTGCATTCATGTATAGAATGGCTACTATGGATGTCGGTTGATAGTTAGCTTTTAATATAAAGTTGTTCATGCAAACATTTCATAAAATTACATTATAAAACATGGTACAATTTGCATGATGCATGGTTTGATGCTTAAAGGTTTTACATATTTCAGTTCATGAATATGTAGCAATGAAATTAAATTTGCATTTAGTTGGTACAATTTGCATGATCATTCTTATATAGTTAGTAGATGATTCTTAGGTTTCGTTTAAAGTTGTTTTGTCAAGTTCTTTAAAATGAATCTAGTAAAATTGCAAATTACAAAACATGGTACATTTTGCATTTGAATGAATGCTATAATTTGGTGTAGATGTCTAAAACAATAATAACTTAAAATTGCATTATAAAATATGGTATACATTTTGAATTCATGTATAGAATGACTATTATGGATGTCAGTTGATAGTTAACTTTTAATATAAAGTTGTTCATGCAAACATTTTATAAAATTGCATTAGAAAACATGGTACAATTTGCATGATGCATGGTTTGATGCTTAAGGTTTTACATATTTAAGTGCATGAATATGTAACAATGAAATTAAATTTGCATTTAGTTGGTACATTTTGCATGATCATTATTATAATGTTAGTAGATAATTCTTAGGTTTTGTTTAAAGTTGTTTTGTCAAGTTATTTATAACGGATATGGTAAAATTGCAAATTACAAAACATGGTACATTTTGCATTTGAATGAATCTTATAATTTGGTGTAGACGTCTAAAACAATCATAACTTAAAATTGCATTATAAAATATGATATACATTTTGCGTTCATGTATAGAATGGCTGCTATGGATGTCGGTTGATAGTTAAATTTTAATATAAAATTGTTCATGCAAACATACTATAAAATTTCATTATAAAACATGGTACAATTTGCATGATGCATGGTATGATGTTTAAAAGGGTTTTACATGTATTTAAGTTCATGAATATGTAGAAATGAAAGTAAATTTCAATTTGGTTGGTACATTTTTCATGATCATTCTTATAATGTTAGTATATGATTCTTAGGTTTTGTCTAAAGATGTTTTGTCAAGTTATATAATGAATTTAGTAAAATTGCAAACTACAAAACATTGTACATTTTGCATTTGAATGAATCTTATAATGATGTAGATATCTAAAACAATCATAAATTAAATTGCATTATAAAATATGGTATACATTTTGCATTCATGTATAGAAAGGCTATTATGGATGTCGAATGATAGTTAACTTTTAATATAAAGTTGTTCATGCAAACACACTATAAAATTTCTTTATAAAACATGGTACTAACATAGCAATAAAAATATTTGAAAAGATAAAATGATGGTCCATAAAAAAGAAAAATGCACAATGCAAACATGATAGTTGTACTATCAACAACAAACAAGAAAATTATGATATGCTACATCCTTACATTAACAACAAAGCTATGCCAGATTAATGAAAACAATTTTGTAATACTTAACTTACTAGCTAGAATGGACAACTTAAGAGTGCACAAAAATAAAGGCTAACAATGTACTTGAACTTTAAGTTCTCAAAGATGAATACAAGGAGAAGAAATTGTTGGGTATTTCAATTAAAACCATTCGAATGGAATGCCATCCTCAATGATCTGTTCATGGTTAGCTTTTGACATTCTCCATTTTTTAACTTTACATTTTGTTTATTTATTGAACTTCTATCAACTTTATGCACATTGCACACACCAAGTGACTATATTGACAACTTATGACATCAGGTTGATAGTATTGAAAGTAAAAACTACTCTCAGTTTGATGAGTTTCTTTGAAAACATAAACTTTCAGTATAATATACCCTCTTTCATATATAGAACCGTTATAATCATAGTCTTTCAATAACTTCATCTTTCGTTCAGTGCACCGCATCAAATAATACTTGACATTTTCTATGTCACTAATGGGTGAAACTACAACAAAAACATCTACTGCACAATAAAACAAGTGTAAATTCATATCACAATTAACAAGAAATTAGTTATCAACATGGACTTGATTATATATATATATATATATATATATAATATATATATATATATATATATATATATATATATATATATATAAACTATTATCTAGATACTTATACACAATGATTTTAAAAACATAAAACACATATATATCCTTTGAAAACAATTGAAATGTTACCTTTTCTAACAAGATCAGGAACTCAATCACCACCATATGATACTATATTATCCTCTAATTCCATCTTTTGGAAGCTTGCAACCAACATTTTCCCCTTTGTATTTAGTTTTGTATGTTGCCAAGATTTTACATACACATTATTTTCACAAACATCATCGAATTGTGTGTCCTCTATGGAAACATGACATAAACAATATTCTTTTCTTTTATCAAATGCAAACGCATTTCAGTACTCCTTTGTTTTAATTGAATGCCATTTTCGAGTCCCTTTTGTTGTTTCAACTTCATTTGTAATTAATCTATCTACATCTTGGACTCCATTATGCAAAAAAAACCTATAGTAAATTCAAAAAAGAATTTAAATATGTTATTTAAAATGCAATTTATATATCAAATATAATCATATCATGATATTATTTAAACTATATAATTTATAAATGCTTAAAATTAGAAAATTGATAGAAATTGTCATATATTAAAAATATATACGAGTTAATGTATATATGTACATTCCTGTGTACGTCCCTTGATGGGTTAGTCTCATGGCTTAGTGCAACAATGCACCATTGAACAACTTGTTCAACTGAGAAAAGTTGGTTTCTAGAGTGGTCCATTTGATATCGTCAAAGTGCTTTGTTTTATACATGCCCCTGCACCATCATGTTCTCCTTTTCAATGACTAGTTTCAAAGATATTCCAACAATGTCTAATTTTGGTTTTAATATGAAGAAGACACAACCAAAAGAATGATCATGAAGATTTGAATTTACTTACACATCCATCTAACCATATCTAATGTTCATTGAATTTTATTCCACAACCTTTCAATGAGTCATAAACCTTATCAAAGCAATGTTATACAAAATGTGTATCATGTGTACGATCATCGCTAATATACAAGTGATATTCTTTAATAACATGTCAATTCTTTCTGATGCTTTCTATATGATCAAAATTATTTTCAACGTGTCTATATAGAACATGGACAAGCATAGAGACTTGGTCATAATGATAATATTCACTCTATATTTTCTTTTGTGCAACAAATGTGTAATTTTCTGCAAAATCAACTATTGACAAAATGGTCCCTGGTGGAAAAATTTCACGGGATTTTTTGAATTGTAGGTCCTGCCATCAATCTTTATGAGAATGCCTGGTGTATTTATAAATATCTGTCTCAAACTTCTTCAAAAATTCTATCACAGAAATTTCTTATTCTTGTAAACTAATCCTTTTAGCACTTGTACTACTATTTGAACTAGTCAATGTATGGATATATTCATATCTCTTCCATTTCAATTTTATGTTGGACAATGATTGATCATTCATATCAATAAGATATTGGTCGTGAACAAATTCAAATTTCCATAATGATCACATTTTTTACCACCAACACATTTCTTTTGGTAAGACAATTCATGATTTTCTCTTCCACATAGAATTTCCAAAATGAAATTATGGATAGTGGATGAAAGAGGTGAATTTTTCCAAAATGTTTTACCAAAATTAAAGGTGTCATAATATAATTGAAATTCCACATGATGAAGATAACAACAAGTGTCACTCACAATGATAGGTTTAACATACCATGGTTATTGTTGCACATAAGTACTGATTGAGACATTAATTCCACGATTCTCTTCTATGAACTTATTGAACAACTCTATCTAAGTAGTGTCCAAGATATGATTTACATGTTCTTCATATTGATTTCCTGTTATTCTTTGTCGCATCACATCCCTTACTTTTAGTGAAACACGTGAATTTTTCATCCAATATTCATATATTATATTTTTTACATATTCTCCAAGTCTATATTCGTAAGCTTGCCTACAAAGAATTGTCCAACAAGCCAACTCATCATTTTCATCTATTTGCAATCAAAATTTCCTATGCTTTTGCAATGTTTTTTGTGAGGTCCCTAATGTTTTTTCCATAAATTTTACCAACAATTTTCTTAAGTACTTGATGAAACCTCTACCATTTGTATTTCTCTACGTGCATCTAGATCATTTTTTTTCTAGATCTTGCAATTGATTTTAGAGCACTATGTATATTTTGAATCACATTTTCCTTCATCTTTTTATCTTTCATTGATTTTCGAATACCTAATAGTTTTGTAGCTTCTTTTAATTTCTTTGATGTTAAGAGAACTCCTAAAATTTGAGCTTGAATTGTCACATTTTCATCTTTGAAGAACTTATCAATAATGAGCTTAACGTGATATCATATAACATGGTCAACCTTTTTATCTCTGTATGTGCTAGTGTCAGAATTTTCTAACATCTCATCATCGATATTGATTTCATCTACACATATGAGAATTTAATGTAAATGGGTATCAATATACATTAAATTATTAAACAAAGTTTGAATGAAATTGAAACTAATAAATATGTATAATTTCAATAATACACATGACATATATATACATACCTGATGGTAATTCAACTTCTTCACTTGAATCTCTTTTAACATTTTCAACAACATCATCAATCATTGGTTCATTATTTTTTTCACTTTGTCTTTCAACATTTTCAATTTCATCATCAATGTTATGAGGAAAATCTCTCTCTGTTTACATTGCAAAATATTTTTCAAATTAGTTCATCAAATAAAAATTAAATTTCACTATTAACTATTGAATTTTAAATATCATTTATAATATTTACATTTACATACTTGCTTCAACTTCTTGTTGAGATTGATTTTCCCTTTCAATATTTAAGTGTTCTTCCTTCTTTCTTTTGTAATAGTTTCTCGAGTATTCTCTACGAGCTTCAATGTCTCTTATTTGATCATATTTACTATTGCAATTTCTTTGATTTCCTATGATAATTCAATCTATGTAGATTTTTAAAATCAAACCCCAAAAAATCAATTTAAAAATCCAGCAAAAAAAATTCTTTTTCTAAATTCAGCCCAAAAATCTTACTTTCAAAATTCACCCCAGAAGACTTATTTTCAAAATTCTGCTAAAAAAACTCGCATTTAAAATTCTGCCTAAAAAAACTCTTTTAAAATTCAACACAAAAGACTTAATTTCAAAATTCAGCCCAAAAAACTCACTTTAAAAATTCAACCCAAAAGACCTTTCAAAATTCAGCCCAAAAAAATTATTCTAAAAATTCAGTTGAAAAGGCTTACTTTAAAAATTTAGTCCAAAAAACTCACTTTAAAAATTCATCCCAAAAGACTTACTTTCAAAATTCAACCCAACAAATTCACTTTAAAAATTCAGCCCAAAAGATTTGTACTTTAAAAATTTAGCCCAAATGAGGAATGTGAGTGTGAAAATGATGTTTCGACCAAGTTTATTCATAGCGTTTGGCTGAAATAGTTTTTCTTAGGGTCACACTCTTTCAATTTTGCGGCCAACGGAAAATATGCATAGGTTTTTGATCGTACTTTTAAAAAAGTTTGGTTGACCTTTAAAAAATCTTCGACTGATTTTTTTTAATTTTTAATTAATTTATTTTTATTGTCTGTCCACGACAAACAAAAATTTGACGGAACTAATTTGTTTGGCCGAAAACCTGCAACTCTGCAACAACTCAACTCTGATCACCTTTCTCCAACTTCAGAATGGTTAAACTCCATTAAATATGGTGAATTTACTTTCAGAACTAATACCATCATTTGCATAATTGAATCTACTTTCAGTAAATATAAATTTTATGGAATTTCATAAATATTTGCTAATTTTAATTAATTTTCTAATAAAATGTGATTTTCATAGATATTTGCTAATTTTAATTAAATTTTTAATAAAATGTGTGCAATTTTTTTTTGAAGGTTATTATGATTTAGTGAAATCAAAATTATGTATCTTCCAAAATACACTGTAAAAAATATGAAAAATTTATGGTGCATTATGTTGGCCTATATTTTTTAATGGTAAATTTTTAGATTTTTAGTTTTTAAATAATATGTTGAGAAACATGATGCTATGTTAAACATCTTCAAAATCTGCAGTTTTTTTCATATTAGTTCAATTCAAAAAATTCTAGTAACGATGATGTGCATTAGTTGGTCTCGTAAAATATAACCATATCCAAGTAGAGTCTGTCTAGATTGTTGCAACACATTTTTTGTTTCAAAATCTCCGGGTTTTGCAAAGAATACACTAGTTCCAAAAAACATGACTTTTTATGATTTCCTTGATTTTTAAAGAACACATAGTCAAACGATTGCTAAGTTGACATATCAAATGTGAATAAAAAATTTCTAAAAAATAAGCAATAGAAAACTAATAAAATTTCTGACATTTTTTTTAATTGTAAAATGAAATTCTAAATAGAAAAATTGCTTTGGCTTGCACTTTATAAATTTTAGTATACATATGTGTGCCTATAATAAAGCACTATATGTATGATTAATTTTTATTGGAGTGCATTTTCTGAAAGCTATGTTAAAAAAAAACAAGTGCAATATCCAACGTCGTTGCTTAGTACCTGCTTCTTATGCAAAAAGTATTTGATAGCATAATTTATTTGTTCCACCAAATATGTGTATAAGTTGTGCCTAACCCCATTGTTATAACAAGTATTAATGTATAACTAACATGGGCATGGTTCGAAACCATATGTTATGGATTTCTATTTTTTGTTTGGTCTTCAATTATAAATCCGATGTGATAGAGTTACATTTTTAGCCTTCATTGAAAAATCATGGGATCCTGTTAGAATTTTATGTATATTTATTTATGTTAGCTTTAGCCATCATGGTCTTCATGTTTTTTTAGATATCTAAATTTTGAATCTATCATAATTTAGTTTGTAAATTATTTTAGTTTTTTTATCGAATATGGTGTGATTGATTAATGTTTTTTTTTCAACAAAACAAATAATAACATTTCTATTAAAACAAATTGGGAGAGGGCCCAGATCCCTTATATTTGTTGTATGAGAAAATAAATAAATCTTCAACGAAGTAAACAAAAAATATTACTGCCTCCAGGACTGACTAACCAGATGAGACAAAAGAGATGACAAATGTATATTCTACAGAATGAACTCGACAGAAGAATACATTTACAAAAACACACTAAAAACCAAGATAGTTGGCATATATTGAGCTACAAAAAAAAAATTGATCTCTAGGGAATGCAACTAACATCACTAGGTGCCTTGACCATTAACATCTCATCCTTTTTTGTGGTGAGACCTCTTACGAGCAACAGGGGTCGCAAGGCCAGTGCCTTCAAGAGTAGTCCTGCCAGTAGAGGAGGAAACTTCCAAAGCTACAACTTGAGAGCTAAGATGATGAATTTCTTCCCTTATTCCATTAAGGGAGAGTTCCATTTCAACATGGTAAATAAGCAACATGTGCTCTAGGGACAACAGGAAGGAACATCTTTGGCACTCCACCATATAATTAAACTTCTGGATAGTGGCAATCAAGGCCTGGGAGGAATCCAAAATTATATTAATTATGCTAGATAGATAAATATTTTCCAAAGGGACTGATAATTCCTCCATGTTGTGGAGAGAACTTTGAAATCCAGGGACTGACATTGAGAAATTCATGCCTGCTTGATCCATAACACAGAAAGAAACCAAAACCCAATAACCAAACACAGAAAGAAAATGAGACGAAAAAAATGTGTTTAAAGGAGATGATAATTAGAAAGAACCTAGATATCGACATAAGCCATCCTGCAACATAAAGACTCAAGTATCATGATGAAATTCACTTGAAATGAATGACAACGATATAAGATCATAACTGGACAAGAGAAATAACTTCATGCTCACTCGAATTGCACTAGTCCTTGTATTTGAGAGGGAATACATGATATAGGTGGATATTGGTGGCCACCCACCTATTCCACTTAGACCCCAACCACTATTTCCTTTTAGTTTCCTAATTTCTAGTACAATTTACTATTTTTGGCAGTTTTTTGGGTCCTAAACTTCCAGAGTTGTTTTGAGGCCCTAAACGATGTTTTTTTGGAAAACAGACAATCACAAAGCTTGTTTCTTTGGGTTTGTTGTCAAAAGTTGTCCTCGGATAGGTATTTCTAATGAGGTATTGTACACATCAAATGGAGATCATATGCCAAAGTTACGACCCCAGAAAGTTGGTGTACCAAATAACCCCAATTGGGCCCATAAACTTTTGGCACTTCATCTCCTAGGGTTAGGTTTTTGGATTTTCAGGGTCTTCCATTATTTCTCAATAAGCCTCACTGATAAGATACCTTCGCCCAAACTAGATTATTTCCATTTGGCATGTAAATAGTTTTCAGTATTTTTTATTATTTAATTGAAGTTTAGTTTTTGTTGTGGCTTTGTGTTTCTTTTTAAATCTGTATTTACTTTCTTTCCTGCATAAATCCAGATTAGTGGTGTCAGAGTGATTTTCTCTTTCTCTGTTTTTCTATGCATGTCCCAAATGAGGCCGAGTTATAAGGACTTAGGAATTGAACCGGTTGAAACCTTGCAAGACCAGCGTTTCCGACCTTGACGACCTCCCATGGGGGAAGAAAAGAAAGATGAGGGAGCAAGAGATCATTCCAAGATGGTTTTCAAAGTGGCCCTTGAGTGACAAAGGAACACTATGATGGATAACTTTTCCTCGATCCTTCAATGGGTATTAGTGGGTAAAACATCTTCATCCATCAGTCACTCAGGAGGCACTGCCCCCTTTAAGGTACAAACTTTGACATTCCTATATTTGAAGGACAAATAAATGAAAATGTCGTAGATAAATGGTTAAATCTGATGGAATGATATTTTTTGGTCCATAATTTTTCGAATAGGAAAAATATTACTTTTGCACTTCTCAAAGTCATCCCCCACGTCAAGGAATGGTGGGAAACCTACTATGAGTAGAGGGACAAGAAGGAACCCTCGCTATTTTCATCCACACCGACTTGGAATTCTTTCCAAGACGTCGTTAATGAACAATATTACCTTGTCAGGAGCTATGAAGAAAAGTACATAGAATGGACCACACTACAACAGGGAAGGGACCAAGACATGCCAGAGTTCACAAATATTTTTCATACTCTTTGCACAAAGTTGGGTATCAAGTATTCAGAGAGGCATCTAGTAATCAAGTATTGTGACTATCTGCATAAATACATTTATGCAGAGATGTATTTCCTAGACATATCCTTAGTTGGCATCACATACCGATATGTTTTCAAGATTGAGCATAAATTTAAATGGAAGAAGCGATATTTTGGATATGTAAATTCAAAGAAAGGAAAAGGAACCTCCAAACTGCTAAACAAAGGATAGAACCAAGGTGGGGTGAACCAAGAAAATCCATCGAACTGACAAGAAAATAATAACACCACAAAGACAAAGGACAAAAGAAAATGGTGTGAGTTCCACAAGAGCCCCACTCACAACACAAATGAGTGTTGTGCTAAGCAATCACTAGTGGTCAAACTAAAATCTTCAGAGTTAGATGCATGTTCCAACTCTGAGACATAACCCAAAAAGGGGAAGCAAATTATCGATGCAGATCCTAGTGCCGTCGTTGCCACCACCAAGGTCCAAAATATTGATATCGAAGATGCCAAGGAGGGGGACCATCTCTTCCACTCATAGATATGGGTGAAGGGTTCTCCGTTGTAGTACATTGTTGAAAACAAGAGCCAAAAGAACCTCATCTCAGTTGATCTCGTCAAGTGGCTGGGTCTATTGATGACAGAATACCTGCATTCGTACACCATTGGATGGATCCAACAAGGGCAAGATCTCCATGTTAGCCAACTATGCCACCTGCACTACAACATCAAACCCTTTATGGATGAGGTATTGTGTGATGTTTCCCCCTTGAAGATTGTGATGTATTATTAGGCCAACCAAACCTAACACCTGTGGAAGTGTTATGCTATGCGTGATTCAAAGCCTCACACTATTATTATTACTTTGGGTAGTAAATTATACATGATATCAAAGGTGGCCCTACCTCATGCCATTTCTTTGATCTCTCCTAAGCAATGCAGTTAGATCATCTCCCAGACCGAGAAATTTGTTTTCTTTTTTATTCACTCTCAAAGTAAGGGGAAGATCACGACCACATCCATGGCTCCCGAGAAGGGTACCTCCATGCAACAAAAATAGGTGGATAAGGTCATGGAAGAATACGTTATCGGGGTATACCTAGGGGTTGCTACACAAATATAATTTCTTACCAATTTTTTCACCTTGTGGGAACCCAATTGCACTCGTGTAGAATAAGGATGGGACCTTGAGACTTTGCATTGGTTATCGAGAACTAATAAAATAACTGTTAGGAATAGGTACCCAATCCCATAGATTGATGACCTCCTTGACCAGGTCAAGGGGGGCAAGTACTTCAACAAGATTTATTTGAAGTTTTTCTATCACTAGGTTCCAATAAAAACCATAGATGTATGGAATATCACCTTCAAATCAAAGGAGGGCATTTTTGAGGGGTTGGTCATGCCTTTCGAGTTGAAAAATTCCCCTACAAAAATCATGAGGATGATAGATGAAATCTTGCATCCATTCACAAACTTGTTCATGGTTTTATATCTAGACAACATATTCATCTTCAACAAGAGTTGGGAAGAGCACTTGCAACACATTTGATAGGTTCTTGTAACCCCGCGACAACACAAACTATGAGCCAACCTGGAGAAATGTACCTATGGAATGAACCAAACACAATATATGGGCTACATCATTGATGAGCAATGCATGCATGTGGATCCAACTAAGATCCAATTCATTTAGGATTGACCAGCCACAACCACCCTAACAGAGCTTCACATAATTTTGGTCCTTATCAATTTCTAGGGAAGTTTCATGTTTGGATTCTCTCGTATCATTTGGAATTTGATTCAAGTTACCTATGGTGGAGAAAAAGCAATTTTTTTTTGGTCTGAGTCACAATAAAAGGCGTTCGCTTAGATGAAACATCGCCTTTGCTATGCATCAATACACACATTACCATACATGTAACAACTATTTGAAATTGAGACAGATGCCTCTGATTATGCCATTGGTGTAGTCCTCACCTTGCAAGGTCATCCAATGGTTTATCATAGTGAGACACTCTCTGATACAATTTGAAAATACCCCACCTATGATAAATAGATGTATTACATTGTGAAAACTTGTCGATAGTGGAAACATTACATTATATAGACACAAGGGAAGTTGCAAAATGACCACCATTAGAAATTATTCACATACCTGCAACAATTGCATTTAAGTACAAGAAGAGAAATACCAATAATGTTTTAGATTTCCTTAGTTGACCACCGATTGTGGTGATGACCACTTGATCTGGGTCTGGGTGTGACAAAGGACCCTTCCAAGACCTTTTACTTTCGTGATGTGTTGAATTGCATTTTTAAAAGAACATAAATGCATACATCTGCATGTTGTAAAGAATAGGAACATGACAATCATCAACAACATAAAAAGCAAGATGTTGATAACAGAGTTCGTCTAGGAGGGACTACTTCTTCGGGCCCCGGTGTCAAGATGGTGTAGGTCACTGCATTAAGTATTGTTAATAGTGATGATGTACATAAGTCTATCATGCAAGGAAAATTCGCTCAGACAGGAGTGGCTCCAATAGATGTTCCACTACAGGAACTCTTAGTCAAAAGGACTCCTATCGGTATGACATAAACTCATGAATGATGATAATGAGCATCCCGCCAACATGGCATAAAAGGGATCTCAATGTAAACATACATGGTGACACATGAGTATCCCATCAACATAACGACAAAGGGATCTCAAACAAAACATGACGAAAAATGACAATGAGTACATCACACAATTTATTTCGCATCACATCAAGCACGTATCATGAAACAAGTAAAAAAAAAAATCCCACATCAAACATCAAACAGGGATCTATACAACACAATGCATAACAAAAAGAAGTACATGAACACACTGCATATACCTCACATCCTATGGACATCTAAAGAAAAGGATCTCAATTTGTTGAAGCTATTCATACCATCGATCTCACGACGTCGAATTGCATGGAAATGATTGCTCGCACATGAATGCTGACACCTGCACTCCACTTTGAAAATTCGCTGAAAAATGAAATGAGAAAATGGAAAATCTGAATGTATCATCAGATTTGTGGTTTCGAATAGTGCAAAATCGACTATCAAATTTTTGAATTCTGAGAAAGTCGAAATTTGGGGCTTAAGGAATCTTTTAGATTCCCCCTAGATTCCTCAAAGATTCCCTCCTCCGAGTCCTCTGCAAATCTACTGCTCAGATCAGGAAACTGACTGTGCCATCAGGTTTGTGTTGCTGAGAGGTGTAAGATTGACATAAAAAATTTTCAATTTGGACACTACAAAAATTTCACCCTCGTGAGAATTTTGCCCAATCATGGTTCTGCTTGTGTTTTTCTCAAGTTCATGGTTCCACCTGCAAATAAATTAATTAAAAATTCTACCTTGGTTTTCGTGCATTCTCCTTTCTCCTGCATGCTTGGGCGCACTGACAAAAGATGAGTTTATAAGACTTCATGGGTGGATTTGTCCACAAAGAGGCCGTTTGGTGTAATGGTTAAAAATCTGAATAGTAAGGAGGAGTTTGGTTGGTCAAACCCCGACCCCTCCACATTTACACACCTTTTAGTTTTTGAAAAACCATTTTAATGTGTTTTGGGGGTCGGGACGGCATTGGGTGGCCCGCCCCTTAACTCCTTGTAACATATTTGAATGGGGCGCTATTCTTTTGTTGGGCGCATTTAATGGGGTGACACATCATATAATGGCGTGTTTGTTGGTTGTACCATGGGGCCGCCGCGTGGGCGGGGTTGGCCCTCCCTTCGGCCTCATTTTTAAGTGATGGCATTTTTTAAGTGGGTTAGGTGTGGGACAGGTCCACCAGAGGTGGCCCACCCACCCCATGTACCATTGTGTTTAATGTATGGTGCGGTTGGGCTGGCGGGGGTCATGGCCCGTCGGCCCTTTAATGATTTTTTTTTGGTAATATAGTTTGGGGTGGCAGGGGTGGTGGCCCGCCACCTCATTTATATTATTTTTTTAATTTTTATTAAATATAAGGCCATTTTTTAAAATTTGGATTTTGTACCGAAGGAGACAAATTAATCAAGCCAGAAATTCGCTTGGAATCTAGCCCAGGTTAGCCGAAATCCGGTGGCCAAATATTGTCCAAATTGCTACCTCCTTAAACTTGCCTAGTCACCCAAGTCAACCTAAACTTTGACTGCTCCTAACTTTCACATACGAACTCGGTTTGACAAACCCTTCACATCACCGTGATCAAGATGACGAGATATACGCTCTTGTCCTAGTTCGAAATCATTCTGATCACTTTGATTTTTTAGCTTCCATAAGCCCTCTTTATCCCATGTGTCCCTGGAGGCACCTGTATCAATCCTCCCCACTGAGGATCTTTTGGTCCTCCAAAAGCATGAAAAATAATCTGCAACTTCTCTGTACCTTTTCTGCATCACAAGTGTCCTGAAAGGTCTCACTTCCATCTCCTTCACCTTTGTTCTTCGGAGCCTTAAGCGATGAGTTGAGACCTGCAACCTCTGCAACATGTAGTACATTTCTTTGTAAATTACATGCTTGACTTTCATGATCAACTAATGACCCAAGCATCCCACACTTGCCATGATTTTATAACACATACACGGTGGTCAAGTTTACATCGAATTGGAAACAATTCCCCAGATATGAAAATAGAGCCAACATATCATTGTTGCTTCAACAAGTGATGGAGAGAACATCATCACTGCAACACATGATTTACAACAATAAGGCCAAACACTATTTTGTTTTGACAAGTGATGGAACACAACATCACTTTCAGAGTGTAAAATGCAACTTAAAATAAGACCATACATCATTGTTGCTAAATAATTGATGGAAAACACATCATCACTTTTACATTTTAAAATGCAACAAATGATTTACGAAAGCACGACTATGACAAGCTAACATATCTAGAAACGATTTTTCACTTATCACTGTGAATGGGTCATCCCCCAGTGGTGGTTTTGCTTGTCGAACAATTGTTTCACCTGGTTCATGCATCGACACTTTGTCTTTAAGGCATTGCTCTGGATGGAGCCTCCAACAAGTGGCTCTTTGATGGCCACTTCTGTCGCGATGACTACAATAGGTCTTCTTCCTCCAGATCTGCTTAACATGTTTCTTTACCTGCTATTGAGAGGGTCATTCATGCCTCCTCCTTTTGTGTACTGCCATTCTTTTCCAACACTTACAAAATGTATGGTTATGTAATCCACAAAAGGTACATGTTTTTCGATGCCATTCAAATGAACATTCAAATGTTGAGAGTGGTTATACCTTTCCTTGTTATCTATGGTGTAAGTATGGCGATGAGAGCTTGCCTCAACTCTTTCCTTGCCATGGGCACTTCCATGGGATGATGGGGGTGTGTTCCCATCATTCTCTTTCCGCGATGATTTCGACGATGTCTAAGAAGAATCTGACACCTTCGAGCATTCTCCCTCGGTGTATCTCAAGCCTACAAATTGAGGTCTCTGCACAACCTCCAATGGTTGAGTCATGTCTTGGTTATTAGCACCAAGTTATTTTTCCTCCTTGTGCCTCGTCTTTGTAAGAAGCCTTATTTTTGTCCCTGTAATTGGGATCTCCATATCTCCAACAAAAATCATATTATGTGAAGAAGAAACAGAAAGGAAATCAATATCTTTTACCTCCTTTGTCGATTTGGAAAGAACTGATGAGGGATTATCATCATCTGTTGTTGGTGGTTCACTCACTGTCTCGAATCATTCCCTAACTTCCTTTCTAACATACCCAAGTCCTACTTGACGGGGTAATTCCTCCACTTTGATGGGGTTGAAAATGGCTTGGCCATTAATTCCAAAGCCTTTTCCTTCATAACCCATTTTCTTCAACAGTTTGGAGCCAATTCCCATGGAATGATTTTCAAAAATAACAGAATCATCATCAGGACACATACATGAATTTAGAGAATTACTTTTTACCTCACATGGGTCACGCTGCAGCTTTTCCAAGGCCTCATCCTTTTCTTGCAGTTGTCGTAGCAAACTATGTTTCTCCTCTTTCTCTTCATGTAGAAGCATCTTCAATTCAACATTATCTGTTTGAAGACTTTGGTTGTTGTGCTTCAGTTCCTCAAGGGCCTCTTGCATGGCTTGCAATTGAAGCTATAATCGCTCCTTTTCTTCTCTCTCTTTTTGTAGAGTTTCATACATTATTTCCACCCTTTGGGAAATTTTGAGTATGGTCTCGTACATTGCTTTCTCATCCTCTGTTGCTGCACATTCCATTGTTCATGCTTGTGATTTACATCCATGCAAAGACCTCTCTGACACCACTCGATTCGGGTTTGGGTGTGACAAAGGACCCTTCCAAGACCTTTACTTTCATGATGTGTTGAATTGAACTTTTAAAAGAACATAAATGAATACATCTACATGTTGTAAAGAAGAGGAACATGACAATCATCAACAACATAAAATAACAAGACGTTGATAACGAAGTTCGTCCAGGAGGGACTACGTCTTTGGGCCTCAGTGTCAAGATGGTGTAGGCCACTACATTAAGTGTTTTCAATAGTGATGATGTACATAAGAGGTGATGTCGCTATCATACAAGGAAAATTCCATCACGCAAGAGTGGCTCCAAGAGATGTTTCGCTACATGAACTCTCAGCCAGAAAGACTCCTATAAGTATGACATAAACTCATGCATGATGATAATTAGCATCCTGCCAACATGGCATAAAAGGGATCTCAATGTAAACATACATGGCAACACATGAGTTTCCCATCAACATAACGACAAAGGGATCTCAAACAAAACATGACGAAACATGACAACAAGTACATCACACAAATGATTCTGCATCACATCAAGCAGTAATCATGAAACAAGTAAGAAAACAAGATCCTACATCAAACATCAAACAGGGATCTATAAAACATAATGCATAACAAAAAAAGTACATGAACACACTACATATACCTCACATCCTGAGGCCATCTGAAGAAAATGATGTCAAGCTGCTGAAGATGTTCATACCATCGATCTCACGACGTCGAATCGCATGGAAATGACTGCTCGCACATGAATGCTGACAAAAAAAAGTACATGAAAACACTGCATATACCTCACATCCTGAGGCCATCTGAAGAAAAGGATGTCAAGCTGTTGAAGCTCTTGATCAATCAACCTCACGACATTGAATCACATGGAAATGAAATGAGAAAATGGAAAATTTGAATGCATCATCAGATTTGTGGCATCGAATGGTGAAAAATCAACTGTCAAATTTATGAATTCTGAGAAAGTCAAAATCTGGGGCTTAAGGAATCTTTTAGATTCCCCTAGATTCCTCAATAATTCCCTCCTCCAGGTCCTTTGCAAATATTCTACTCAAATCACAAAACTTACTGCGCCATCGGGTTTGTGTTGCTGAGAGGTGTAAGATCGACATAAAATTTGTCCAATTTTGACACTGCAAAAATTTCACCCTCCCGAGAATTTTGCCCAATCATGGTTCCACCTGCAAATAAATTAATTAAAAATCTTGCCTTGGTTTCCGTGCATGCTCCTTGCTCCTCCATGATTGGTGCGCACTGACAAAAGACGGGTTTATAAGACTTCATGGGTGGATTTGTCCACAAAGAGGCCGTTTGGTGTAATGGTTAAAAATCCAAATAGTGAGGAGGAGGTCGGGTGGTCAAACCCTGACCCCTCCACATTTACATACCTTTTAGTTTTCGAAAAACCATTTTAATGTGTTTTGGGGGTTGGGTCCACAATGGGCGGCCCACTCCTTAACTCTTGTAACATATTTGAATGGGGCGGTATTTTTTTGTTGGGCGCATTTAATAGGGTGACACATCATATGATGGCGCGTTTGTTGGTTGTACCGTGGGGGTGCTGTGTGGGCGGGGCTCGCCCTCCCATCGACCATGGGTTCAACTCCCACCGGCCTTGTTTTTAAGCGACGACATTTATTAAGTGGGTTGGGTGTGGGCCGGGTTCACCAGAGGTGGCCCATCCACCACATGTACCATTGTTTTAATGTATGGTGCGGTTGGGTTGGATGGGGTCATGGCCCATCGGCCCTTTAATAATTTTATTTTGTTAATATAGTTTGGGGTGGTGGCCCGCCACCTCATATATATCTATATATATATATATATATAATATATATATATATAAATATATAATATATATATATATATATCAATATATATATATATAATATATATATATAATATATATATATATATATCTATATATATATATATATATAATATATAATATATATATATATATAATATATTATATATATTTTATTAAATATAAGGGAATTTAAAAAAAAACAGATTTTGTACCGAAGGAGACAAATTAATCAGGCCACAAATTCACTTGGAATTTGGCCCAGGTTGGTCAGAATCCAATGGACAGATTTTGTCAAAATTGTTGCCTCCTTAAGCTTGCCCAGTCACCCAAGTCAACCTGAACTTTGAATGCTCCTAACTTTTGCATACGGACTCGGTTTGACGAACCGTTCACACAACCGTGATCAGGACAACGAGATCTATGCTCTGGTCCTGGCTCGAAATCATTTTTATCACTTTGATTTTTGAGCTTCCATAAGCCCTCTTTGTCCTGTGTTTCCCTGGAGGCACTTGGATCAATCCTCCCCACTAAGGAGCTTTTGGTCCTCCAAAAGCATTAAAAATAATTTGCAACTTCTTTGTACCTTATCTGCATCACAAGTGTCTTGAAAGGTCTCGCTTCCATCTCCTTCACCTTTGTTCTTTGGAGCCTTAAGCGATGAGCTAACACTTGCAAACTCTGCAACCTATAGTACATTGTTTTGCAAATTACATTCTTGACTTTCATGACCAACTAATGACCCAAGCATCCCACACTTGCCACGAGTTTATAACACATACTTGGTGGTCAAGTTTACATCGAAATGGAAACAATACCCCAAATACGAAAACAAGGCCAACATATCATTGCTGCTTCAACAAGTGATGGAAAGCACATCATCACTGCAACATATGATTTACAACAATAAGACCAAATACTATTTTGTTTTGACAAGTGATGGAACACAACATCACTTTTAGAGTGTAAAATGCAACTCAAAATAAGACCAGACATCATTGTTGCTGAACAAGTAATGGAAAAAACATCATCACTTTTACATTTTAAAATGCAACAAATGATTTATGAAAGCATGAACATGATAAGCTAACATATCTAAAATCCATTTTTAACTTATCACTGTGAATGGGTCATCCCTCGGTGGTGGTTTTGCTTGTCGAACAATTGTTTCACCTGGTTCATGCATTGACACTTTGTCTTTAAGGTGTTGTTTTGGATGGAGCCTCCAACAAATGGATCTTTGAAGGCCACTTCTATTGTAATGACTGTAATAGGTCTTCTTCCTCCATATCTACTTAACATGTTTCTTTACCTGCTATTGAGAGGGTTGTTCGTCCCTCCTCCTTTTGTGTAATTCCATTCTTTTCCAACACTTAGAAAATGTATGGTTATGTAATCCACAAAAGGTACATGTTTTTCGATGCCATGTTTTACGTTCATCATTAACAACATGATTATAATCGAAATCAACATTCAAATGTCGAGAGTGGTTATACATTTCCTTGCTATCTCTGGTGTAAGTATGGTGATGAGAGCTTGCCCCAACTCTTTCCTTACCATGGGAACGTCCATGGGATGATGGCGGTGTGTTCCCATCATTCTCTTTTCACGATGATTTCAAAGATATCTCAGAAGAATCTGACACCTTCGAGCATTCTCCCTCAATGTATCTCAAGCCTGCAAATTGAGGTCTCTGCACAACCTCCAATGGTTGAGTCATGTCTTGGTTATTAGCACCAAGTTCTTTTTCCTCCTTGTGCCTCATCTTGGTAAGGACCCTCATGTTTTTCCCTGTAATTGGGATCTCCATATCTCCAACAGAAATCATACTATGTGAAGACGAAACCAAAGGGAAATTAACATATTTTACCTCCTCTGTCGATTTGGAAAGAACTGATGAGGGTTTCCCATCATCTGTTGTTGGTGGTTCGCTCATTGTCTCAACACATTCCCCAACTTCCTTTCTAACATACCCAAGTCCTATCTAACAGGGTAATTCCTCCACTTTGATGGGGTTGACAATGCCTTGGCCATTAATGCCCAAGCCTTTTCATTCATAACCCATTTTCTTCAATAGTTTGGAGCCAATTCCTTCGGTATGATTTTCAAAAACAACGAAATCATAATCAGGACACATACATGAATTTAGAGAATTGCTTTTTACCTCACATGGGTCACCCTGTGGCTTTTCCAAGGCCTCGTCCTTTACTTGCAGCTATCGTAGCAAACTATGTTTATACTCTTTCTCCTCATGTAGAAGCATCTTCAATTCAGCGTTATCTGTTTGAAGACTTTGGCTGTTTTGCTTTAGTTCTTCCAAGGCCTCTTCCATCGCTTGCAACTAAAGCTGCAATCACTCCTTTTCCTCTGTCTCTTTTTGTAGAGTTTCATACATTATTTATACCCTTTGGGAAATTTTGATCATGGTCTCCTACATCGCTTTCGCATCCTCTATCGCTGCACGTTCCATTGTTCACTCTTGCGATTCACATCCACACAAAGACCTCTCTGATACCACTTGATCCGGGTCCAGGTGTGGCAAAGGACCCTTCCAAGACCTTTTACTTTTGTGATGTGTTGAATTTCATTTTTAAAAGAACATAAATGAATACATCTACATGTTGTAAAGAAGAGGAACATGATAATCATCAACAACATAAAATAACAAGACGTTGATAACGGAGTTCGTCCAAGAGGGACTATGTCTCCGGGCCTCGGTGTCAAGATGGTGTAGGCTGCTGCATTAAGTGCTGTCAATAGTGATGATATACATAAGAGGTGATGTCACTATCATACAAGGAAAATTCCCTCACATAGGAGTGGCTCCAAGAGATGTTCCACTACAGGAACTCTTAGTAAAAAGGACTCCTATCAGTATGACATAAACTCATGCATGATGATTATGAGCATCCCCCCAACATGTCATAAAATGGATCTCAATGTAAGCATACATGGCGACACATGAGTATCCCATCAACATAACGACAAAGGGATCTCAAACAAAACATGAAGAAACATGACAACAAGTACATCACACAAATGATTCCGCATCACATTAAGCAGGAATCATGAAACAAGTAAAAATACAAGATCCCACATCAAACATCAAACCGAAATCTATACAACACAATGCATAACAAAAAGAAGTACATGAACACACTGCATATACCTCACATCCTGAGGCCATCTAAAGAAAAGGATGTCAAGTTGCTGAAGCTATTCATACCATTGATCTCACGACATCGAATCACATGGAAATGATTGTTCGCACATGAATCCTGACACATGCACTCCACTTTGAAAAGTGGCCGAAAAATTAAATGATAAAATGGAAAATCTAAATGCATCATCAGATTTTTGGTGTCGAATAATGCAAAATCGACTATCAAATTTATGAATTCTGAGAAATTGGAAATTTGGGGCTTAAGGAATCTCTTAGATTCCCCTAAATTCCTCAAAGATTCCCTCGTCTCGGTCCTCTGCAAATCTGCTGCTCAGATCAGGAAACTGACTACACCATTGGGTTTGTGTAGCTTAGAGGTGTAAAATTGATATAAAATTTGTCCAATTTAGACACTGCAAAAATTTCACCCTCTTGAGAATTTTGCCCAATCATGGTTCCGCCTATGTTTTTCTCAGGTTCATGGTTCCACCTACAAATAAATTAATTAAAAATTCTTCCTCGATTTTCGCACACGGTCCTTGCTCCTCCATGCTTGGGCGCACTAATAAAAGATGGGTTTATAAGACTTCATGGGTAGATTTGTCCACAAAGAGGTCGTTTGGTGTAATGGTTAAAAATCCAAATACCAAGGAGGAGGTCGAGTGGTCAAAACTCGACCCCTCAACATTTACACACCTTTTAGTTTTCAAAAGACCGTTTCAATGTGTTTTAGGGGCCGAGTCCGCATTGGGCGGCCCGCCCCTTAACTCCCGTAACATATTTGAATGGGGCGCTATTTTTTTGTTGGGCGCATTTAATGGGGTGACACATCATATGATGGCATGTTTGTTGGTTGTACCGTGGGCTGCTGTGTAGGCGTGGCCGGCCCTCTCGCCGGCCATGGGTTCAACTCCCACTGGTCTCGTTTTTAATCGATGACATTTGTCAAGTGGGTTGGGTGTGGGCTGGGTCCACCAGAGGTGGCCCATCCACCCCATGTACCATCGTGTTTAATGTATGGTGCGGTTGGGTCGGATGGGGTCATGGCCCGTCGGCCCTTTAATAATTTTTTTTTGATAATATAGTTTTGGATGGCATGGGTGGTGGGCCATCACCTCATCTATTTATACATACACACATATAGCCACATATATATATATATATATATATATATATTATAATATATATATAATTTTTATTAAATATAAGGGCATTTTTTAAAATTCAGATTTTGTACCGAAGGAGACAAATTAATCAGACCACAAATTCACTTGGAATTTAGCCTAGGTTGGCCAGAATCAAGTGGATAGATTTTGTCCAAATTGCTACCTCCTTAAGCTTGCGCAGTCACCCAAGTCAACTTGAACTTTGAATGCTCCTAAATTTCGCATACGAACTCGGTTTGATGAATCGTTTACACAACCATGACCAGGAGGACGAGATCTATGCTCTGGTCCTGGCTCGAAATCATTCTGATCACTTTGATATTTGAGCTTCCATAAGCCCTCTTTGTCCTGTGTGTCCCTGGAGGGCACCTGGATCAATCCTCCCCACTAAGGAGCTTTTGGTCCTCCAAAAGCATGAAAAATAATTTGCAACTTCTCTGTACCTTGTCTGCATCACAAGCATCTTGAAAGGTCTCGCTTCCATCTCCTTCATCTTTGTTCTTCGGAACCTTAAGCGATGAGCCAACACCTGCAACCTCTGCAACTTGTAGCACATTGTTTTGCAAATTACATGCTTGACTTTCATGACCAAATAATGACCCAAGCATCCCACACTTGCCACGAGTTTATAACACATACTCGGTGGTCAAGTTTACATCAAAATGGAAACAATACCCCAGATACGAAAACAAGGCCAACATATCATTGTTGCTTCAACAAGTGATGGAAAGCACATCATCACTACAACACATGATTTACAACAATAAGGCCAAAAACTATTTTGTTTTGACAAGTGATGGAACACAACATCACTTTCAGAGTGTAAAATGCAACTCAAAATAAGACCAGATATCATTGTTGTTGAATAAGTGATGGAAAACACATCATCACTTTTACATTTTAAAATGCAACAAATGTTTTATGAAAGCATGACCATGAAAAGCTAACATATCTAGAAACCATTTTTTACTTTTCGCTGTGAATGGGCCATCCCTCGGTGGTGGTTTTTCTTGTCGAACAATTGTTTCACCTGGTTCATGCATCGACACTTTGTCTTTAAGGTGTTGCTCTGGATGGAACCTCCAACAAGTGGCTCTTTGATGGCCACTTATGTCACAATGATTACAATAGGTCTTCTTCCTCCAGATCTTCTTAACATGTTTCTTTACCTTCTGTTAAGAGGGTCGTTCATGCCTCCTTCTTTTGTGTACTGCCATTCTTTTCCAACACTTAGAAAATGTATGGTTATGTAATCCACAAAAGGTACATGTTTTTCGATGCCATGTTTTACATTCATCATTAACAACATGATTATAATCGAAATCAACATTCAAATGTCGAGAGTGGTTATACCTTTCCTTATTGTCTCTGGTGTAAGTATGTTGATGACAGCTTGCCTCAACTCTTTCCTTGCCATGGGCACTTCCATGGGATGATGGGGGTGTGTTCCCATAATTCTCTTTCCGCAATGATTTTGACGATGTCTCAGAAGATTCTGACACCTTCGAGCATTCTCCCTCAATGTAACTCAAGCCTACAAATTGAGGTCTCTGCACAACCTCCAATGGTTGATTCATGTCTTGGTTATTAGCACCAAGTTCTTTTTCCTCCTTGTGCCTCGTTCTAGTAAGGAGCCTCATGTTTTTCCCTGTAATTGGGATCTCCATATCTCCAATACAAATCATACTATGTGAAGACGAAATCGAAAGGAAATCAAGATATTTTACCTCCTTTGCTGATTTGGAAAGAACTGATGAGGGTTTCTCATCATCTGTTGTTGGTGGTTCACTCGTTGTCTCGACGCATTATCCAACTTCCTTTCTGACATACCCAAGTCCTATCTGGCGGGCTAATTCCTCCACTTTGATGGGGTTGACAATGCCTTGGCCATTAATGCCCAAGCGTTTTCCTTCATAACCCATTTTCTTCAACAGTTTGGAGCCAATGCCTTTGGTATGATTTTCAAAAACAACGAAATCATAATCAGGACACATACATGAATTTAGAGAATTTCTTTTTAGTTCACATGGGTCATGCTATAGCTTTTCCAAGGCCTCATCCTTTGCTTACAACTATCGTAGAAAACTATGTTTATACTCATTCTCTTCATGTAGAAGCATCTTCAATTCAGCATTATCTGTTTGAAGACTTTGGCTATTGTGCTTCAGTTCTTCTAGGGCCTCTTCCATCACTTGCAACTGATGCTGCAATCACTCCTTTTCCTCTATCTCTTTTTGTAGAGTTTCATACATTATTTCCACCCTTTGGGAAATTTTGAGCATGGTCTCCTACATCACTTTCACATCCTCTGTCACTGCATGTTCCATTGTTCACTCTTGCGATTCACATCCATGCAAAGACCTCTCTCATACCACTCGATCTGGGTCCAGATGTGACAAAGGACCCTTCCAAGACCTTTTACTTTTGTGATGTGTTGAATTGCATTTTTAAAAGAACATAAATGAATACATTTGCATGTTGTAAAGAAGAGGAACATGATAATCATCAACAACATAAAATAACAAGACGTTGATAACGGAGTTCGTCCAGGAGGGACTACGTCTTCGGGCCCCGGTGTCAAGATGGTGTAGGCTGCTACATTAAGTGCTGTCAATAGTGATGATATACATAAGAGGTGATGTCGCTATCATACAAGGAAAGTTCCCTCACACAGGAGTGGCTCCAAGAGATGTTCTGCTACAGGAACTCTCAGTCAAAAGGATTCCTATCAGTATGACATAAACTCATGCACGATGATTAGGAGCATCCCACCAACATGGCATAAAAGGGATCTCAATGTAAACATACATGGCGACACATGAGTATCCCATCAACATAATGACAAAGGGATCTCAAACAAAACATGAAGAAACATGACAACAAGTACATCGCACAATGATTCCACATCACATCAAGCAGGAATCATGAAACAAGTAAAAAACGAGACCCCACATCAAACATCAAACAGGGATCTATACAACACAAGGCATAACAAAAAGAAGTATAGGAACACACTACATATACCTCACATCTTGAGGCCATTTGAAGAAAAGGATATCAAGTTGATGAAGCTGTTCGTACCATCGATCTCACAACGTCGAATCACATGGTAATGACTGCTCGCACATGAATGTTGGCACATGCACTCCACTTTGAAAAGTGTCTGAAAAATGA
>APFE030527851.1:1403-19300 GCA_000404065.3 Pinus taeda
GGTATTCTTAAGGCTACAACCATATAAGCAAATGTCCCTCAAGCAAGCTAAGAAGGATAATAAATTATCACCAAAGTATTATGGTCCGTACAAGTTGTTGCAAAAGATTGGTACTATGGCATACAAATTAGAGCTTCCTGCAACTTTTCGATTGCACCCAGTTTTCCATGTTTCATGTTTAAAAAAGGTTATAGGCGATAAGCTCCCAATTCAAACAATATTGCCAGAACTTGATGAGGAAGGAAAAATTATATTGGAACCAGAAGCAGTTACAAAAACAAGAACTCGACAACTACGAAATCAATCAATTTCAGAGTATCTTATCAAGTGGAAGAACTTATCTGCTGAAGATTCCACATGGGAGGATGAGAATTTTATACAAAAGTATCCAGAACTACTCAAGCGTTGAGGACAACATTTTTTTCGAAGGAGAGGGCATGTTGGGTCCTTATAATACTAGTGATTACCCCATTACTATGGTAGTTGTACCCCTTATTAATATTGTTGTGCCCCTATTGCCCCCATATTGTTATTACTGTGCCCCATAGAATCCCTCTATTGTTATTTTTGTGGCTTATATTATTATTATTAGGTCGGTTGGGTTATATTGTGACTCCTTAGACTCCTATATATAGAAAGGAGGTTTTGTCATTTGAATCACCCAAGAATTGTTCATTTATGTAATGTAAAGGAGGTTGTCCCCTCGAAGAGGCTAAATTATAAGGCATTGATCTATCTTTTCTATCTTTTCTTGAGCTGGTTTCATTAAAGTTTGTGACCATAATGTGTTGAAGGTGGATTCTATTAGGGGTTATAAGGGTCAAGGGGTATACAAATGTCATTAAGGCTATGGTTTACCATATCAAAAATCACAAGGGTTTGGAGGAATATTGTGTATAGTGTCAATTTATTAATTATTTAACCATTCATGAATCATAACAAAAAAAGATCACATATGAAAAATAAGATATAAATGAAAACTTATTTATAAAAAAATTCTGTATGAACCAACCTATTGATAAAAACTTTGTAGGCAGCAAGCTACAAGAGACACCAACCTCCCTTGTTGTAAAATTTGTAGGCACCAATATACAAGAGACACCAACCTACATGAGACACCAATCCCCCTACTACAAAATTTGTAGGCACCAACTTACAAGAGACACCAATCTCCTCTACATAAATATCTATAGGCACCAACCTACATAATATACAATTCCCCTATATTGCAATATTTGTAGGAACCAACCTACAAGAGGCACTAATTCCCTATGTCGTAAGATTTGTAGGAACCAACCTATAGGAGACACCAATCCCATGTATTGTGTTATTTGTAGGCACCAACCTAAAGGATACACCAACTACCTCTAGTACAAGATTTGTAGGCACCAACCTAGAGGAGACACCAATCCCCTCTGCTACAAATACTTGTAGAAACCAACATACTAAAGACACCAATCCCCATCATTTAAAGTATTTTTAGGTACCAACCTATTGGAGACACTTATCCCCACTCCTGCAAATATTTATGGGCACAAACCAATTAGAGACATTAATCCCCACTATTAAAAATATCCATAGACACCAACCTACTTCATTGAGTTTGCTTGCTAATTTCGCCTTTGCTAGGTCTATTATTTGATTCTAGCTTCATTAGGTCTACTTGCTAATTTTTCCTTAACCAAGTCTATTAGTTTCTTCTACTTTCACCAGGTTTGCTTGTTGCTTCTACCTTCACCAAGTCTATTAGTTGCTTCATCCTTCACCGAGACTTCTTCTCCCAAAACTTGTTGTTTTTGGCCTCTTCCCAAGAATAAATTTGTACACCATGCAATTATCCATGTTTGGAAATATGATTTTGAAATTTTTACCTAAGGAAATTTTACATGTCTCTTTGGATCTATGAAATTTTCACAGTATGAAAAGTCCCATAAAATAAGTTATAGCAAAAATGGTAGACTACCCTATTTGAAGTTGATTTTAGGATTATTTCGTAAACTCATCTTCCACAAATAATATCTATGAAATTATAACAAACCAAATTCTAAAATGTCTACCATAGGTACCTAGAGATCTCATATCCATCTCCTCAAGATTTCATAGTTTGAAACAACTCAGAAAATAGTTATAGTTAAATTTCCAAGTTGACATGTTTGATGTTGATTTCAAAATCATTTAGGAACCCTAAATTCTTCATATTATATCTATTAGATTATAGTGAATCAAAATATGAAATTTATACCACGAATACATAATATCTACCCTTTATCACCTCCAAGTTTCATGGTCTAAAACATCTAAGAAGTAATGTTATAGCAAAAATGCCAAGTTGACTTGTTTGAAGCAGATTTAAGAGCATTTAGGAACCCTAACATACTGAGATCATATCTTTGAAATTAAAATGAACTAAAGTATGAAATTTATACCATGGGTACATGAATATATTACCTCTATTTCCTATAATTTTCATGGTTCTAAGCATCTCATTAGAAAGTTTATAAAATAAATCTAAGTTGACTTGTTTGAAGCAAATTTCAGGAGCATTTAGGAAGCCTAATTTAGTTAGAGAATATCCCTTAAATTATAGTGAACAGAAGTCTAAAATTTCTATCATAGGTACAAAAATATCTTGCTTCCATCTCCTCCAAATTTCCTTATCTGAAACATCCCAAAAGAAAATTTATAGGGAAAATTCCAAGGAAAGTCATTCACTCCACAAATCGCATTTTTTCTCCATCTTTAAAACCCCAAGAGTATTGCCCACCTCAAATATATTATTGCTTGGATGGTCTTCAAATTTACTCATATATCCTTTGTTTATAGTGTTTCTACATTGACATATGGGGCCACCTTGTAAAACTAACTAGGTTGACCTATACTTTCTACATAGGTTGACTTGTACTTTTTGGCTAGACAAACCTGTACTTTTTCGTTGGATCGACCTAACACAATTTTCATATCTTCTCCTTTCTATGGATTTAGAGGGAGTTTCATATACCATTGGAAAGGTATAATAATATATATTCAACCATATATCTTATGATCCTACTTGAACTAGGTATTTAAAGTAAAAATTCCAAAGATAGGGTATCCAAATTGAGGATCAAGTATCTAAACAATATTCCCAGCAATATTCATCTTGTAATATTTATCTTAAACATATATATTCATCCCCTTTCTTTGACACCAATGACAACACTATTTCCAACAATCTCTCCCATTGTCATTGAAGGCAACCCTTAGTCAATTCTTCAAAAATATTGTAGTACTCCTTAACCTTTAGTTGGGAATCCATCTTAGTATCCCACTAACTTCGACATTCTTAGTCTCCCCCTATTTTTGAAATTAATGGAAACACAATATTAATCGATCTCCCCCTTTGTCATTGATGACATACATTTAAGCATTTTTGCTGACAAACTCCACATGTCTGCGATTTCTCCCCCTTTGACATCAATGGAAAAGGGCTACTCCCTATGTCTTGCAACTTCTCCTTTTGTATGAAACAATTCTTCCTTTGTCATCAATGGCAAAGAGATACTCCCCATGATCTTATGCTTTCCTTTACTGATGATTCGAGAGGAATATCAAAACAATTTTCTCCTTTAACTTCATTAAGAAAATATGCATTACCTGAGGTCCTATTTGATTTTACCATCTGTTGATGGTCCAAAATGACCTTATCAACATGTAAGGGAGACATTCTGGTCAGGAACTTAAAGCAACCCCTTTTCTATTTAGAATGGTGGTTCTAACTGGTTCAATCGGGTCCAGTTACCCTCTCTCTTTCTTTGTTGGCTTATAGTATGTCTATTCATTACCAATAGAAAAGAGACATCAGATCTTCCCTCTTACATATCTCATGCAAGAAAGTGATCCTTAAGTTGAATTAATGGCTCATCCAAGCCACTCTAAAGTCTGCCCTTGTGTAAGAGGACTTCTAGAATACAACATTAAAACTAAATGCAAATCTACTCTAAGAAACATGAAATAAATCCTAAATTTATCTCGATTGAAAGAAGTTTTAGTCCCCCTCTCAACCAAGAGAAAGGTTAAAGGGGATTTGGACCAGCCTTGAATTTGGAATAAAAATGAAGTCAATAAGCCAATGAAATAGTTCTAAGACTTATTACTAGTTCAAGTAAGTATATGTATTCATTCTCATAAAACAATCATTATTAAAAACAAGATAAACTTGACATGAGTTTTCTAAATATTTAATAAGTATGCCATGTTTGTCTATTCAAATTCATTATTTTACTTGATAACAATTAGACCCATCATTAAAATATAATTTTCAAATGATTTTAAAAAACATATATTAAATGAATTCACAATAGTGCAGAAGTTCACAAACACATACTTATCTGAATTAAGAATCACCTCAAATTTTATTAAATGCAGGCCATCAATCAGCCTCTATCTCCAACAATAATGTACAAGAATTAAAGATATGATCAAAGCCTTTGAGTACATGAAATTTTTAGAAATTTTTTGATAGTGTGAAATTTTCATAGTTGAAATACATCTCTTTTAATCTCCATAAATCTGGTCCAAAACAGCTAATTCTCTACAAAAATATTGCTCCCTACAGTAGTGCAAAAATCCCTCTCTTTGTAGAGAATTTCCTCCCCAAGTTTCATATCTAGAACCCCTCCTCTCAATTCTACAAAAACCATATTTATGATTACAAAAGAAAATCAAAATGAGGGAGCTATTGGAGAATAAATTTGCTCCAACAAATTTTAATTTGCTAGAATCTTCTTTCTCTCATGTTGGTGCAATTCCATTGTTCTGATTCTTCTCTTCCTCATCTCCCCACCTGCTCTCCTACCAAAAACCCATAAAAGTAAATTAAATTGCAAATCAAAATCAAAATTACCATATTTGGGAAAACAAACATCTCCAATCTAAATTCAATTAAATAAATAAAAATAAATTAGGTCTTCCCATTGATCCATGTAAATACCATATTGGTCAAAGAGGACATAATCGAATGGATCTAATATCAACAAAGGTTTTGGGCAAATGAAAATGCAAAAACTAAACTGAGAAAATTAGTTTTGATTGCAAATTCAGAGCTTAATTTTATGATAAATTGTAGACTTGGTTAATGACCAAATTTGGTCATGCAACAACTTCATAGATATTCTCCATGATTTTATCTTTCTAACGAGCCATCCTAGGCCTCATTTGGCCAAGTAAAACTCAACTTCTGAGCCTCCAAAGTTGAAGTGTCAAAATTGTCATAGTTCTCAAAAATGCATGCCTTAGCTAAAATTAAGCAAATTTTAATTAAAAATCTAATTTTAGATTAAATTAGAAAATTTTAATTAATTTTTAGTTAATGGTAATTACTTTATTGATTGGAAAACAAAAAAATGGAAACACCTAGTAAGCAACTAGAAATCTCTTCTGACTGGAAAATGGCGGGTGGATGCGGGTTTAGGTTTTTTGCAGGTCCAAACTATGCCGCAGCCGCTCTCTCTGTCTTGTTCGATGATGCAGGACCTTTTGATGCCGACGCCGTCTCTACAGGTTGGTTCGACGATGCAATTCCATCCGATGCCGTCGCCCCAAATGTTTTTGTCGCTGCTGGATCATGCTGGTGCCTGTCTGCGGGATCCTCAACGCTCGGTGCCCTTTGGAGCTGGCCTAGATTCATTACCGGAAATATGCCACGATTAATGAAACAAATCAATCAGGTATTCGAGTCTCTTTACCCTCCTTTGGCTCATTTCGGCTCCCTCAAGGCGGTTCCGGACTCCCCTTTTCATAGGTTGGGGTTTTATCTGTCAAAACTATCGACCCTCTCTCAGCTTCCAGGCGATCCGCGCTCATATGCAGGTGTTTTTCCCAGGGAAATATACCCTGTCTGCGTTATCGGGAAACAGAGCAGTTTCCTTTTTTCCCGGACCCTTCTTGGCAATAAAAGGCAGCTCGATTCAGATCCGGCCTTCCTTGCCCACAAAGACAGCAGATCTAGGCCGGATCTAAAAACCTATGGTTTTCAAAGAGTATTGGAATCAGAAAGGAAGAAATCTACGCTATCTCACAAGGACCCAGAATAGGATCGAACCCAGATTTTCATAAGAACGTTGTCTGGAAAATACATATGCAAGAAAATATGGACAGGAATAATGATAAAAAATATAAAGGAAGAAATACAAGCAGATACAGGCATCCCTTCAAATCTGCTAAGTTTGGTACATGCAGGTAAAATCCTGCAGGAGAATTTTACTCTACAGCACTATGGTATCGGTCGAGATTCAACCATCACCTTAAGCACAAGACTGCGCGGAGGAAGCTCGGGTGCAGGCCCTAAAGGTTTTCAGGGCTCTACATCAAAACCTTCTGGCTCATATCGTGATGCAGCCAAAGGGAAGGCTCCTTCAAAGGGAAAAGAACCTGTAGCGTCCAATCCCCCGCCAGGGCAGTATATCGTGGAACAAACACCAGAAAACCCCTCCATCTCGCTGGATTTTCCAGAGGTAAAGTGCATTTTTACAGATCTGGAAAATAAAGCTGTTATCTGCAGGTTTAACGGTTTCTGGCCCAAAACCGAGGCTCTATACCAATGGATTCACACAGTCTGGACAAAAGACTGCCAGATCCACCTCTGCTCAAAGGGCTTCATCATAGTAACATTTTATGAAGACGAAGAAAGGGATAAAATTCTCCAGGAAGGACCATGGTTCTGGGGCAGTGCGGGTTTATTTGTCACACCATGGTTTCCAAAATTTGACGCCAACTCTATGGTGGTTTCAAGGATGCCAGTTTGGGTAAGGCTGCATAATTTACCATTACATTTTTGGCACTTCAAGACCTTATCAGCTATAGGAAATTCCTTTGGAAGAATGCTAAAGATTGATACAGACAGACACCTAAAAGGAATTTTTACCTTTGCTAGGATATGCGTCGAGGTTGATCTCAGCCAAGGATTACCTGAATGCATTTTCCTGACCTTTAACAATATTTAGTGGAAACAACCTTTGGACTATGAGAACACAGAATTCAGGTACAGGGGATGTCAAAAAACAGGTCATCTGCTCAAAGCATGTCCCAGCAAGAGCAAGCCACAACAAAGGAAGCCTAGAGGATGGCAGAATTTGGATGAAGTCTTAAAGAGGCTAACAGCACGGCAAAAAGCCCCTTCGGTAACCGAAGAGGAAGAGACAGAGGTAGAAGAGGATGACACCACCATAGAGGAAGTTGATCTAGAAAATCAGAAGGAGAATACAGCAGGTAACAAGGACCCACAGCCACATACAGAACAAGTAGAGACTCAGCAAGACAAAGCAGAGACGACAAGCGTGGATCAAAGCTTGGGGGGTAACAAACGACAACACCAATCAGACACATCAGACTCAGACAAAGAATCAGGGAAGCTGCAAGAAACAACTCAGTTAGTCATTGTTTCGACCGAGCCCACTGTGGGTGAGTGGCGTAAGGTCGAAAAGAAAAAAGGGCGTAAATCTTGATGCTTGAGTTTTTCTTGCACTTGCTGGGGCCTTTTTTCTTTCTCTTTCTTTTCTCTCTTTCTATGCTCACGTTAGTTTTTCTAACGTCTGCTTTTGGGTGCGTTAGCACTTGTGCCCTTGTGGCTGATTACTGTATGCTTCTGTGCTCGAGCTTGTGTAACTTTTCATTATTTCCTTAATAAAAAGTTACTGATTTTTTCTTTGGAAAAAAAATTTACTTTATTGATTATAAATTTAAACCATAATTACAATGAATTAAATTTTAATTATAAGTTAATTTATTTACAAATTATAAAATTAAGAAGTCTTTTCGATAGAAGTCACATATGAGAAAAATTTCCCGACGCGTTTCGAACCAGCGAGTGTGGTTCATCATCACGACCAGATGAAGATGCAGATCATGACACAAGCTTAAATAGAGGGTGATTTCTACCGAAAAGACTCTTCTTAATGTAATATGGATCACAGAAGCCTGAATTCAAAAATTATAATTTTTTAATTAAAATTAAATTTAATTAAATTAGAATTAATTTACTAAATATTAATTAATATTAAAATAAAAATATCACAACATATTACACCAAACCTCAACCTCATAATAATATATAACACAAAACATACTACACCAAATATCAACGAATTAATATACCAACGTCTTATAACAACCCATCGGAAATATGAAGGATATCGAGCATCAGAGGTATTTGATATCAGGGGTTCCTTTAACGGAGCTCTGATATTAAAAAGCTCTGAGGTTTTGATTAATATCCATATGAACTATCCTCATTTAATACAAGCCCATCAGAGGCATGAGAGGTATGTGATATTAGAGTTTCTTTTAAAATGCATTATGATGAACCAAAGTTCCGAGGTTCCAATGGGGCCTTGGGACAAGCCATCAGAGGGTCTCATAAAAGTGAAGTTCTGATGCCAAGTCCCGAGGTGTGAAGGCATGAGGTGATCGAAGGAGAGAGAACATCAAAGAGCTTGAAAAGTATGAGGTCAATAAAATGTCGAGGTTTTTGCTTTATATGCCAAAGTTTGTTTCAGGCGTATCAAAGGTTTCGTAATTGAAGGAAATAATTATCATAGGTTCTATAAAAATAGCTATTATATGCACAATTCTCTTAAACCAATCTAATATAACATACATTTTATAGCATAGTCCATTGGGGTATTGTGATATCAAAGGTTAAGAGCCCTGAAAACGTAAAGTGACGATGTATGGTGGGAGAAAAGGGAGGTGAGGTGAGAGAGGTATAAGAAGAGGAGGGGCATGTGCAGTGGGTCCCTCCCTTCTAATAAACTATAACCACTTTATAATCAATCCAAAACTCATGAAAAATTACGGCCACTTGAATTTCAGGATTTCGTAAGCATTAAGCAATTGGAATTTAAATTAGCTTCTGAAATCTGAGTATATTTAAATTGTTCTACAATTTTAGGTGTGGTGATTTTGTAGGATTGTTAATAAAAAATTAATTAATTAATAAAAATTAACTAAAAATCAATATTTACAATTAATTTATAAAAATTAAAATAATATACATTTTGTACATTTTTTAGCCCGAGCGGTAAAAATTTCAGAACTTTGGATAAGCACCAATTGTAAATCGTGCAACCAAATGAGATAAAACGAGAATCAATGGAAATATTGTGAAAAGTTCAACCCAATGAAGTAATCAAAAGGGAAATCCGAAGAAAATAAAAATCTAGCAAAATTGTAGGATACTTAACCAAAGAAAATATTAAAAAGGTGATTTAACCAAAATTTACGGAAAGGGTCCCCATTATTTGAAATAAATAAGTTAAAAATGGGGGTGTTGAGTTTTCACTGCAACAATGGCGACACATAGGGAAGAACCAATTATCTCTGGTTAAAAGATGATGAAATTCAGTTTACCCAAAGGTTAAAAATGAGTAGTTTTATTAAGTAGTCAAATAGTAAAACATTTTGCATGGGTCCCACAATAGTGATTTAAGCAATATGGGTTCGAAAATATAAGTACTCAAAGTAGACTGAGTCTAAAATCATGAATCTATATTTTTTGAAATATTTTATTTTAAGATTACCTCATATGAAAAAGAAAAAAGGTACAAATAGGAGATTTTTGATAAAGCATATATCCATCGATATGAATGGTCTCTGACATCGCTTCACTGCGAGAGAGCCTGAACAGTACCCTGATGAAGGTGTCTTTTATGCCATATAAGCATGGCCCCGATACCAGCAAGCGTCCATAGCCCTGACGAGTTTACTTATATTTCCCATGCTTCCCCTTTTGATCACCCTTTTGATAAGCACATTAGTGAGCTTAGTTTATGATGTACCCGAGTGAAAGAGGTGGGATGGTAAAAGAAGCTTATGGTAATGGATATAATACTTCCATAATGTTGACTACAAAATATTTCTCCAAGACTGTTAATCAAAGGTTTTTTAATAAAGTGGATGGATGGGAGGGATTCATTGAGTTAAACTCGAGATCAGTTCTTTCCTTGAAAAGATGAACTATACCACTTAGAAAGGATGTGTGTTCCTCCATGAAAAATATTTGAAGCAAGAGGGCTTTAAGATTCCATAAAAATATACTTTTAAGGTAAATGAAACTCATTAAAATAGACAGAGTAAAAATTTCTCATGTCTACCAACCAATGTTGGGTGTCAAAAAATTCCTTCTACATAAATCTTGGAGGAATCACCAAAATCAAACCAAAATTAATAGTAAAAAGGAAAAGAATTCCAAACTGAAGTGAAAGAAGAAATCAACATACTCCAAAAAATGTCAAATAAAGAGAAGAAAAATGAACTAAAAACCCAAATTAAAAAGACAACCCCAACCAAATTAATTATGGAATGTCTCAAAACAAACAGGTAAATAAGACAACATGTGTGTTTGTCTCATGTTAAGATTTTAATAAATTTTATCTTGAAGAGTTGTAACTAATTAGGCTCGCATCAATAAGGTGAATAGCAGTCATAAGAGATAATAAGCTAAATGAGAAGTTTCTCCTTTTGCAATTTTTCTTGTCTCATAAGAACATCTTAACAATTTTCTAATAAAAGTATTGCTTATAAAACAAATTGAAGGTTCAGGAACTCCCCAATTTAGTTGACTTGTTGGACATCGTAACTGCTCTTCCAAAACTTGAAAGCAAACAACAACAAGAATGAATTCCCAAGCTTTGCTGGTAGGGGTGTGAAATTAACTCATGGAGACCTGCAAAACAGAGTTTTATATCAATAAAAATTAAAGCAAAGTTGAAACAAAAATGAAGAAAATGTAAAGGATGAAAATGGGCATATGAAACTTATCATTGGAGAATTTCGTTTAATTTTACCTAAGAAATATCATTTTCTCCAACAAAGTACAACCTCTTCTTTTAGTTGGAAGTAAAATCATGAAGAAGTGACTTTCAATGTAGTTTTCATTGGCCCAAAATCATAACTTATTAAATCAAAATTAAAGAAGGCATTAAAACTAGGAAAATGATGTCTCATGTTCAAGAAAACGAAAGTAAATAAAATCCATCAGAAGTGAGGACAAAGATGTGCTTCTTTATGAATTGCAGTGGTAATTGTTCTCTTTATTTTTTCAGATTTCATATCCCTCCATGGTTTTATAAAATGTCAAGAATCAAGACCAAGTCCCAAGCAATGTAATAATGGTTTGTGAACACTAGGGGAGGACATGAATCTTTGCATGACAAGTATAGAGTGATATATCAAAAACTCAAACATAAATTGAGCATAATCCATTACCTTTGTATGTTCCGAATTTACTTACCATCTAGTTGCATTACCATAGTAGTTTCGCAAGAGTGTCTTTTACTTTGCCTTTTCACCATTTTAATTTCTTCTATATGCCTGGAACCCAAACCTCTCTTATATTACTTTAAGTGAAAAGATGCTAGAATACGTGAAAATTGCCACGCTAGATTTCAGAGTGGGGATATCGAGAATGGATTTGAAATAAAGTTACGATATGCCAATGCTCTGAAATAGAGATGCCCGATATACATATTACGAGTTACAAAAGTTCTTATATAAATATTTTATTATATAAAAGTTTTTTCGGAAGTTTATTTCTCGTAGGTTTTATAAGAATTTTACGGTACACTAGACCCCTGATATAATACGTTCTAATAGTAATATTTAAATATAAAAGAAAAGGTCTATCGAGAAACTAAATTTCGAAAAGGTAACATCTCATAACAATTTTAAAAGAAGTCCCAATATGGAAGGTGCCAATAAATGATGTGTTAAAGGTAAGAGCTCCGTTAAACAAGATTTCCAAAATAAAAATTCTTCGATGGACAAAACTCCAACAAAATGTTTTTAGTAAAATTACTTTTTGGAAGTTTAATTAAATTACACTTCCAATATATGAAGTCCCGTTATATAGAAGTCTTGAATATTAGAGGAAAGCAAGATCTCAAAACAAAAGTATTTCGTAAAATTTCATAAATAATAGTTACGATATTAATTATGCATGGTAGTGAATGCCTTTTAAATGTGTCACATGGGAATATTGTACATCGGGCATTCAAATATCAGAGGTAATTAATCTCATAAAAGTTTTATAAAATGGCTTCTATAACTTTCGTTCCGATAAGAAAATAACTTAAAGTTTTGTGAAATTGATTTGAAGAGCACTTTCATTAGATTGTAAAAATAAGCTTCCAAGAAAAGGAGTCTAAGATGGAAATAGGTGAAAAAAAAAATCCCTCGAAGAAAATTATATTGATTTGTGATAACAGCTTGATATCCCGAAGTTTTGAAATACAAAGAGGCTTTGGAAATATTTCTTGTAAAGTTTTTAAAAAAGAGTTTTGATAAAGAGGAAGCCTGATATTACTTTTTGAATAAAAACATAATATCAAAAACTCAGATACAATGATAATCTTTATTAGACTTTGACATCGAGGAGATCAGGCAGAGAAATAAAATAAGCCAGATGGATCTCGAGGAGGCAAATTTCAGAATGTATTTAAGAATATTTCTGATATAATATAAACCCAACTGTCTAATAAGCCAGAAAATTTGAAATTTCGAGGGAAATAATCTTGGAATAATGAAAAGCAAAGGATCGAGATTCCAAGATTTTACTAGTTAGAGGCTATGAGTGATCTCAGAAGAAGGAATGTGACGAGTGGAATGCAATGATTTAATTCAACTTGGAAAATACAATATTCGGAATGGGCAAAGATGGATAGGATCACTTTTACAACTCGATACAAGATTTTGTTGTTCAATTTTCATTTGCTTATGGGCCGTATTTAATTTAGAATGCAAGAAGTTGTAGACCCATGACAAATCTGAACAAGAGGGAGCTAAGCATTTCATTTCAGCTACATCAATGAGAGGCAAAATATGATTATTAAATCATCTTGCAATTTTATAAAGAAAGGAAATATGAAAAGAAGCATCAATACAAAATGCAAAAAACCTTGATGAGGAAACAAATACATCCCGAAACATGTTTGTAACTTCAAATATGCTAGTTGCTTTCTTATTTCTAAAGCTAATTAAATTTGCTTGTAAAATCAAGTCTCCAAAATCAAGCCAATGAAGACCTGCAAAAGAAGCAAAATAAGAAATCAGAAATAAACTATGAATAAGAGAAAACTAACAACAAATGAAGATGAACATGTTTATGCATATCTGGAAGGGTCTAATTGTAAGAGTACCTTATAGATATTTGACATTCTCCCATGTATTAACTTTGATTTCGCATATGTTCAAAATCATTTACTTATTTAACCATTAAGTAATGAGCTATTGATTTGCATCTACTTCATAATAACATTGAGGGACAAGAGTAGGATAAGTGATCAAATAAGGATTGCATGTGAATTGAAAATTGAATTTTTCAAGAGCGCTTGATTATAAATATTTTTTAGAACTTCACCCTTCCTGATTTTCTTTTCAAATTTAACAAAGTGATGAAGCTTCATCAAGAAGAATAAGAAAGTGCAGTGTAAGCGTAATTTAAATAATCATACTTTTCAAAGACTATTTGTTAGAGAATGAAGTAGATGCAAGGAAACATCATGGGCTGATTACATGTTTATTAAAAATATGCAATAATGAAATAACTACAAACCGGAAAAGAATCTAAATCTAAATTAATCTATTCCTAATCATAACAACATGAAACAAACATGACTATGTAATATAGTTATATTTCCATTGTAGCCCTTCAAACATTTTGTTTCTTGCATGTATGTACAAATCAAACATTAGTAACAAAAATACAATTACAATAAAACCAACAAAAATAATTTTGAATGCAGTATATACACTAATTGCTAACATATTGATAAAAAATAGTGTATTTACAATCACCTTCTCTTAAAAGTTTCCTCCAACCAAATCTCTATGGGATCATAAAAATAAGGATGAATACTGGATAGAGAATGGAAGAGTTTATATGAAAGAGAAGTTGAACAAAAGTTAGTGTTATATACATAAGACAAATCATTAATGATCTTCAGTAAAAATGAAGCTTCCAAACAACTTTGAAATGGATCAATGAAATTTGGATGGGAGTTTAATGAATCTATGTGAAGATCATTGTTTAAACTAAGAGGTTGGACATGTTGAATCAATGTACTCAAAAGTGATGATTCATGTTGAAAATGCACTCTAGAAGCAAAAGTAAGCTAATAAGACATAACCATCAAATGGAATTGGGAGATCAACAACTCTAAATTTGAGTTTCTTCTTCACATTCTAGTAATGCGTATTGAAATTGTTCAACACTTAATTGTTCCATATGCCAACAAATGACATCTAAACATTGAAAAATGCAAACATAACATAAATCTGAAATCAAGCAAAATAAATGAAGGAAAAACAATGAAATGACATCATAATTTACATTATTGTTACAATTAATGTTACAGTTAGAAATAATGAAGAAATGGTTATGTGGTTGTAACGTTACCTCTTACTTTAGGAGTTGTTCCTAGAATTTAGGAGGTTGGTTTCAACTACCTATTTTTCAGTCATGTATTTAATATGTAATATTCATTCATTGTAGGTATTGAGTGAACGAGACAGAGAGAGTCTCCTCCTTGTATGAGTGAAGTCTCCAGGTGATGTACACACCTGTGTGCTACAACTCCTTCTGATTAATTCAAGTTTCATTATTTTTATCTTGGTATCAGAGCTTAGGGTAGAGGTAGCCTTAACTTTTTGTTTTTTCTGGGATGTATCATTAGTTGCACATCTGTACATGTAGAGATAGCTGTGTGATTAGGTGGACCTGCAATAACACCTGAAGCGAGAAGGCATCAGATGACTGATCATCACTGAGCCGAAGGAAGGGTGGAGCGAAAATTCGGAGCGGAATTTTTTTTTACAGAAGGTGCAGTGATTAGCGCGGTTTTTTCTGGAAAAGTCGCGCTATTGGCGCGGGATTTGAGCTGTAAATCGTGCCAGAGAAAAGAAAGACCATTTTGGCGCGGATCTGTGGTCGATAAGCGTGCCAAAATTCCTGCACGTCGCGAATTTTCATTTTCCGGAATTAGCGCGGGTTCTGCACTGTTTTGAGCGCCATCCCTTTCTCTCTGAAAATTTGCAAATTTATTTTTGTTGCAGATCAGCAGAGGCCCGGTGGAGGCACGTGGAGATTCTGCTCGATGGTAGCAGATTTGATTTGCCCAGTGGTGGCGAATTGAGATCCTTGATCAGCTCGGTGGCAGCAGATCGGATCTGCCCGGTGGTGGCGAAGTGAGATCCTTGATCAGCTTGGTGGTAGCAGATCGGATCTGCCTGGTGGTGGTGAAGTGAGATCCTTTATCAGCTCGGTGGTAGCAGATCGGATCTGCCCGGTGGTGGCACAGTGAAGTCCTTGATCTGCTCAGTGGAAGCAGACCAGACTTGCCCGGTGGTGGCACAGTGAAGTTCTTGATCTGCTTGGTGGTAGCAGATCGAACTTGCCCGGTGGTGGCAGATTTAAGTGTTCAGTTGGGCGAAAATGAACAACAGTTTGGAATCATACCTCCACGAGTCTGGCAAGCTCGATGGAACGAATTTCTCCAACTGGAAGTTCAAAATGCAAACCTTGCTAGAGAGTGAGAACACGTGGTCGATCGTCTTGGGAAATGAACAGAGAGTCGGAAATACAACCCAAGAACAGGACTAGGATAAGAGAGAAACAAAGGCAAAAGTAATACTGAAGATGTCTGTCAAAGACAACATTATCCCTCATATTCGAGACTGCAAGTCGGCCGCGGACATTTGGAATACGATCAAGGGTCTGTACGAGACACAGAACTCAAATTGTGTTCTAGCACTCAAAGGGAAATTGTTTGCATTAAAGATGGGTGAGAATGAATCAGTTGGTGGATTCATGGCCAGAGTTAAGGATCTGAAAGACCAACTGGGAGCCATTGGAGAGAAGGTATCAGATTCAGATCTGGTTACACTTACACTGAACAGAATGACAGATGAATATCAGACATTCATCTTAGCGTTGTCAGCGAGGGAGAAATCCCCCTTGTTTGATGAGCTGACAGCGATTCTGCTCCAGGAGGAGGAGCGACGACAGAATCTAAAGACTCAGGGCAATGATCTTGCTCTGATGGCGAAGAGAAGACAGCATAGAGGAAAGCAGCGCCAGCACCAACAACAGCAACAGCAACTGCAGCAGCAGCAGAAAGGGGCCAACTCCTTTCAAGGGAAATCATCTAGAGGTATGACTGATAGTTATGTTAAGAGATGTTTTTATTGTGGAAAGGCTGGTCACCAAATCAGAGAGTGTTACAAGAAGCAAGCCGATGAAAGGAGAAGCAAACAGAAGAAACAGCAAGGTTGTTTTGCTGAAGAAGATGAAGATCACAGCTATGATCTTAGGCTATTTACAGTCGACTGTGCACTTTCAGCATCAAGAGGAGATGATGACAATACATGGTATGTTGATTTAGGCACATCCTCGCACATGACTGGTAAGAAAGAATATTTTGAGTTTCTTGAAGAATCTGCATGTGGATCCAAAATTTAGTTGGGTGATGATAGTGGGTATGAGATCAAAGGTTGTGGAGATATTCCTGTGAAACTACCAAGTGGCGATATCAAACATCTCAAAAATGTTTTATATGTTCCAGGAATAAAAAGAATTTGATCTCTGTCTCTATGATAACAGACCAGGACATGCAGGTACAATTCTTCAAGAATGGATGTGTCATTCAGGATAGCAAATTGGAGACAGTTGCAACAGGAGTACGGGTGGGGAATTTGTATAGACTGGATGCAAGGAGCATACCACAACAGGCGATGGTTGCAGCAACATCAACAGCTGAGAATCTCTGGCACCAGAGATTTGGACATATCAATCTACAAGATCTCATCCTACTTAAAAATAAAGGTATGGTCGATGGACTTCCTACTTTTCATAATATCAAATTGGAATGTGATGGATGTGCATTAGGGAAGATGCATAGAGATGAATTCCTTGTGCATGTCAACATAAAACAAAGAGACATCCTAGAGCTAGTGCATACAGATATCTGTGGACCTATGTAGACTAGGTCTTTAGGAGGTGCATACTACTTTCTACTGTTTATAGATGATTGCACTAGGTTCTCTTGGGTGTATTTTTTAAGCAACAAGAGTCAAGCTTTCAGATATTTTAAAGAATTTAAAGTGATGATAGAGAACCAAACAGCAAAGAAGATAAAAATTCTCCGCTCAGATCAAGGGGGGGAATACAGGTTAAATGAGTTCATGAACTTCCGCAAGCAGCATGGGATTATACAACAGTTTACAGTGCCACACACTCCACAGCAGAATGGAGTAGCAGAGCATAAGAACAGGACCCTTGTGGAGTGCGCCAGAAGCATGCTTCAAGGTAAGGGCATTTCTAATGGTCTTTGGGCAGAAGCCATTAATACTGCTGTTTATTTAAAGAATAGGAGTCCCACCAAATGTTTAGGCTTCAAAAACCCTTTTGAAGCATTGTTTGGACTCAAACCAGCAGTTAATCATCTGAGAATATTTGGATCTAAAGTTTTTGCTCATGTACCGAAACCAGATAGGAAAAAGCTAGATCCCAAAGCCTTGAAATGCATATTTGTAGGATATGGCACAGAGTATAAAGCATACAAATTATATAATCCTGTGACTCATAAAGTGTTTGCAAGCAGAGATGTTATTTTCCATGAACAGATAGAAGATGGAAAGAAAGACTCTGATGATGAAAGCCACATTCCATTCTTGATAGAACTGAACAGTGAAGATGAAGAAGAACAGGTGCAGGAGCAGGAGCAGAAACAGGAAGAAGTAGCAACAGATGGCATAATAAGTGATGATGCAGGCCCGGATAGTACTGAAACAGAAAGAGTTGAGGTAAGTTCTTTACCTAGAAGATCAGGTAGAAAGACTAGACTACCTGCAAAACTTAGAGACTATGC